>OU015493.1:33796596-34059096 GCA_907164885.2 Dolomedes plantarius
TCCAACAAGCAATGCGTGAAGTTGGGTTTCGACTTTTTTACATGAAATAATGAAGCCTGACTCAGTAGACGGTAAAAAATTTCCAAAACATAAATTACCTAAAATAGGGTGCTTCCCGAATCTCCCCCAAACCCTCACTCTCCAACACACTATATACGATCTTCACGTCTGCTAACCGAAAACAGATGCAAGGGGGAAATGTGTTTAAGTGTCGGTGCAGATTATAAACGGTTTGGTGAATTAGGGAGGTTTAGCATGAGTTTCTCAAGCAGCTCTACTCGGAGTGTATCAAGGGAAAGTAGGTCTCATAATTCTACTTATATCTGAATTTAGCTCAATTTGTTCAAGGTAAAGGAATTTTAACTTATTTACGAATGATAGGTCGGAAAATTTCAGTCACCTTGAAAATCCGTCTTACCTGTTATCTTTATTTTACTGTCTTCACTTTAGCACTTTGATGTTCTGTCTATATCTAAAGTGTTGTGATCTGGGTATAAATTATTCCCATCTAGATGGAAATACACTTTACATATTTCGAAAACTGGGCTTATTTATAACTCGAGCAGCTCGGTTTCTGGCCATGTAATGTCATTGGGGTTCAGGAATTTCGAGTACTCGGGAAAAAGTTGGCACGCGCCTTAGGGGCTAGTATAATTTATCGAATACGTCAGTGCTATATCGGAAGAGGGTTGTGCTTTTTTAGAAAGGGTCTTTCAGGGAATAAGTGGAAGGGGTTATAGAAGGGAAAACCTATATACCATTACAATATATTCTTACAGTTTACAAGATATAAAGGATATTGTATCGTTATCAAAGGCAGTTTTTTTTTATCAAAATCAACCCTTTTAGAAAATAAAATAGAAAAATTTATCCAACGATATACAAATGTGATTCTTGCTATTCTGCATTAAATAACTTGATTCTTTCAGAGCATTTTCTTCGCATGTTAGGATTAATAAAAAACAATACTGTAGAATGATATGTAGCCTGTAAGAGAAAATAGATCTTACAACACCACCGTATAGGATTCTGTAACGACTTTTTTTAAGTATTACATTTTACGACATCATAATTTTTCTAGATTTTCTTGGAGGGGGGGGGAGGTTACTTAGTTTTCTAGTACCGTATGCGTTTGCTGGTGTATTGATCAGTCATTACAATCATTCGTCCATATTTATAAATTATTCAGTATCATCGAAAAATTCCTTTATGTCCCAAAAGGAAGTTTATGATATGATTTTTGGTTCGTTTGCAGTCGATTAAGAAATACTCTAACTTTTTATTTTCTTCAGCTTGCAATCCCATTACCCCACTAATTACATTTTTTCTTAAAATGTTTAACCTTTTTTATCGAAATTAAAATGGCGGATTCTCCATAAAATCTGATTAAAAACACCTGTATATCAGATTGGCTGCCATTGGGGTTATCATCTCAGTCTAAGTAGATTTATTACGAAACTTAGGTACTTTTGAGTTTTATTTTTGTTTCAAGTATAAACAAGAGCTGTCACTATTTCGCAGAGCATTCGCAAAGTTCCTACAATAAAGGTTCCTTTATTGTAGGAATGATTTGAAGAAATCAATAATTTATTTATCTCGATAGCAATGTGATAATTTTAACATTACCTTACGAATAATTAACCTTCTGCTATAAATGTGTGATCCGTTACTATAGGATATACATTAATAAACTTTAGATAATAGCATAAAATCGAGTAAAAGATATTTAGAAAATACCAAAGCTCACATTATTATAATACATTCAAAAGATATAAAACATTGAAGTAACAAGTTTGAATTACATCAGAGAGCAATTAGTGGGAAATAACATGTTTATCTTTTACTTTTTCAAAAGATAAAATACTTAATTAAAATATCAATTGTCCGCACATTTTTTCCAGATTTAAATGCATTCCTTTTTTTCCGTTTCATCAAATGATTGATGATCGATATGCAGCTAATACCATCGGTAAACTTTTGGATTCCTAAGATCTGTATGATTAATTGCCCTAGGCTTACTATTTCCTTCCTGCGACGAGGTTTTGAAGGAAATGGGAATAAACAAATGATTTTATTTTTCTAGTATGGTAACGGTTCTTGATGAAAATGATTGACGGTTATAAAGCAATTTTTCGATATCCTAATTATATTTTATTTTTCTCTTCTTTTAAATATTTAGTTCAAGAAGACGATTCTTTTAAGTAATAAATTTCTTAATCAGAAAACAGTTTTAGAGGGTATAATTATTTGGCATTTTTATTTAGTATTTGAAAACAAGTGGTATTTAATAGAAAAATAATCAAAATTCTATTAAATAAGAAATTTTAAATATCTTCAAAGATTATTTTAGATTGCAGTTGATCGATGAATAGTTATATGTCACCTATAAACAGTTGAAATTAATGACACAATTTTTCTTATATATATTATATTTATATACCTTAATATGAGTTCCAAAGTAATATTAAGAGGGAAAATGGAAGAGGCGAAAGATTCTGCTGATAAACTGTGTGGGAAATCATTTTGTTAAATATATTAAACTCAAATTCTGTCATGGATTATTAGATTAAGATATAAAAAATCAAAACCTTCACTTATCCATAATGCAATTATGTACGATTCAATACATGAACTTATTATAATTTATTGTCATGAGTTCGTGGTAGGATAGAATGGTTAGTGATTTATCAGTCGTAAATGCAATTTTTATTCAGTTACACAATTAACGAAATACCTCTCCGTTTAGTATTACCATTTCATTGATAAAAACATCATTTTTCATGACAAAGTTGGATTTAGTTACTTTGCGAAAAAGGGGAAACTGATTTTAGGATAAGCCAATCATTGTTTTTTGTATAATTTATCAAATTTAATGCTTTAAGAAAACATTACCTTTGAGAAAACTTCTTGGAAAAACGAAACAAAATATTGACATTATTCGTTTATTTCGGCATGGAAGGAAGAAATACACAGTCCTCTTTTCAAGGAATGCATTTTATGAAATCTAAATAGAAAATTGCTTATGGCTTCAGAAAGGCCTTTTAAGTTTCTTACTTGAATGTTCATTGTTGCTCGACTGGCATTTCGAAAGGCTTTCATAAATGTTTATTCCGCACGAGTGCCATTTTGAGTTCCTTACTTGAATGTTCATTGTTGCTCGACTGGCATTTCAAAAGGATTTCATAAAAGTTTACACTACCAGAGAACATTTTTAGTTTATTACTTGAATGTTCATTGTTACTCGACTGACAATTTGAATGCCTTTCATAAAAGTTTATTCTGCATGAGTGCCATTTTGAGTTTCTTACTTGAATGTTCATTGTTGCTTGACTAATATTTCGAATAGCTTTCCTAAAAGTTTATTACTGAACGAGTGGAATTTTAAGTTTCTTACTGGGATGTATATTGTTGCTCCATTATATTTTAAATGACTTTCATGAAACTTTATTTCTGAAAGAGTGGAATTTTAAGTTTCTTACTTGGATGTATATTGTTACTCCATTATATTTTAAATGACTTTCATGAAACTTTATTACTGCATGAGTGACATTTTGAGTTTCTCACACTGATGTCTGTGGTAGCACGAGATGCAATTTGAGTTCCTTACGCACGAGGGGACATTTGAATCAATTCCAGTAAGATTGTCAATTTTTAGTTAATCATACGGATTCTCAGTCAAACAAGAGCAGTATTCCAACATAAATGTTCATTCCAACCTGAATTGTACTGAAAGTTTGCTGACATTTACACTCATACAACCCTAAATAGTACATTTATTGTTTCCCGGTAAAAAGTTCTTTAAATATACCATAGACTCCAAGTATATGATATGTTCCAATGTTAAGTATTCCATACATAATTAACTACTATGAAGTATTCTTTTCGAGTTTTTGTTTTCCGAATGCGAATATTAAGTTTACATTAAAGAAAATGTGAATGACGGTAAAATGGAAAAATAAATATTTGATATTTTAGAGCTTTGTTTCTGACTTGTTGTGCAGTTGTACTCCAGATTACTTTGCTAAAGATTCGGTAACACGAGATGGTGATACAATTGGTTCTTTTATTTGTTCACTTGTAAGATATATATATGTGAAATTTCTTTTACCTTCTAGGATCCCAGTTTTTGTCTTGTATTAGCTAAAATAACTAATAAAGTAAACAATTTTTGGGGATATTTGTTCTTAACAACCTATTTCTAAATATTTTTGATCTATTTAAATATTACTTGCATAATTTATATAAGGTAAACTTGCTTCTAGAACAAGGGAAACCTCTGATATTTTATAAACATGTAAATATTAAATATTGGTAAATTAAATAGTATATAATTAATGGAAAGATATTTATTTTTTGTTATTTCTTGTGATTGTTTCAGTGATTCAAGTGTATTTGTAAATAATACAACTCATAATAAACTGATAAAAAATGTTGTTTCTGTACTCTCACATTTTTGTTAATACATTCATATATAAACTACATCAAAGTTCCTATGGAGACGAAGAGGGCTAGAATACGTATGATACAAAATTCAACTGTTTGTCTATTTTCATGATACAACAGACATTATTTTATATCATTTCCCTGAATAAAATTTTTATTTTATTTTTTTTAAATTTCTCTCCCATGTAATGTCCTCAATTTCTCACCTGTTTTGAATTCTACTTTACTAAAATATTTAACTAAAAAGTTAGATATTCACACATATTATGATTAAATTTTCTAAAATGAAAATGTAAGATTAGTAAATAATTGATCTAGTCTTAAATATTTTTATCGTTTTATTATTCGGTATATTTGTTTTACATAAAGTCAATCAATAATAGGGATATTAAAGAACAATATAATGAGATTAAATTTGTCTCTATACTTTTTCATTTATATAATCTGAATCAACTTAATTAATAAAGATAATAACCATGTTATTTGATAAATAAAAATAAAGTTTAACAGGGTAAAGAGATTATAATGTTAGTAGTTCTCGTAAGGTTGATTAATACAATTCGTTACGCAAACCCTTTGAAGCCTCCTTTTCATTGTAATATTAGCTAATAAAATGGAAACATTGCACGGCTTGAATTAGCTGTTTTCAATGTCATAAACAAAACACCCATTTGATAGTGAAACTTTATATACGTTGTGCTTTATTATACTCAACGGAATTAGTCTCACTAGCATCTCATCCAACCCGCATCCGTCCTACTAAACATTCGATACCTCGCTTTTACAGCTATTGTGTCGCTATTCCACAACCCCTCCCAAAATTTGCATGCGTGGCATTCATTGACTCATGTGATCGGATTATCTTAGTCAGTAAGACTATCAATATTAATGCCCAGTACAGATATGTGCCTGATTTAAAGCTCAGTATAAATTGAAATTGCAGTAGCCCAAAGGGTAGGTCAAAGATGGCCGTCAGTACCCTAAAATGTGGTCAATAATATACTACAATAAAATTTTCCGATTGGATTACAATTTCTTCGTACAGGACAACTGATACAGAATAAATATATTATTTCAGTGCTATTTTTCAAATAATCAGGCTTTTTTAAGACTAGAAGAACAATGATATGACCCCACCCGAAAGACAAGTTATATATATATATATATATATATATATATATATATATATATATATATATATATATATATATACACTAGATGACCCACCAATGCTTCGGTATTACTAGATTTGAGTGTATATGTAGATTAAAGGAACATAATTGAAAGTTTGATATCAATTGTTGTATTTAGTTAAAAGTAGAAATTTACATACACATTATAATTTTATGTTTTGGATTACATAAATTGTTATTAGTGTTTTATTCAATTTTAAGTTCATTGCAATGAGCTTGATATACAATGTTTTTGGTGATTCCATTTTGGGATATATACAAGCAAATCCCTTGGTTTTCCTACATGGGAGCATGCAACGTGTAATTGTCCATAAGAAAAGCATGGATTTTCCAAATTCAATCCACATACTTGCAATAATTGACCTTGTGATTTGTTTATCATTCTTGCAAAAGCTAGGTTAAATGGAAATGCAACAGTTTGAATTGGAATTGCATATGTGTTGGTATCATTGGTATACATGGTATTAGCACTTCCTCTCCTTTTAATTTACCGATTAAAATTGTTTCTTCAGTTACATTGTTTAATAATCTTTTGACTGCCAATCTGGTACCATTGCAAAGACGGGGAGGGTCAAAGTGTCTAAGAAGAATGATAGGAACACCAACCTTCAGATTAATGCTGTGTGATGGCAATACAGATAAATCAAGTGAATTTAAGAATTTAGTTGTATAATTTACTGCTTCATCTTGATCCATAACAGTATCTATTGATTTGTAAGTAGTTGTTTCTCCTGGTAACATATGTTGAATGCTGATATTAATGAAATTTACATCCACATTTTTCTCAGCTAATATTGCACGTTCACTAAAAAGTATATAATCACATACGTATTATGGTTGTAAAATGCATTTACTTACTACTACTCTTTAGAAAAGGCCAGAATATAAGGTAACAGATGTAAGACAAGAAATACTATATCACTTAAAGAAAAATTTCTTTAAAAAAAATCCCAAAATATTTCTAGAAGTTAGTCTTCATTGGGAGACAATCAATAATTTGTTTTCAGGAATGGGCTTTTCAGCCAATAAATTCAATTCCTATTTTCAGAAAATAAGACACTATATATTTTCCTTTACTAGCCCCCAGTCAAATCATTTCCATTAACCTTTGAGTGTAGAGAACATGCTACTTTTTCATCTTATAATAATTCTGATCACACTAAAGAATTTATATTTCTCAGAAGTGCAATTTTTAAGTGGTACATATGATAAATTACTAAGCCACTTTCGTGTTCCTTCATATCAATTAGATCACAATAAAACATAGTAAATGGGGTTGTCCCCTTTCACATTTCCCATAGACCTCAAGTGGACCGAAGGATAATTAATAACTGTGGTAATTAAAACTTACAGTAATAGTATTTATTTTTTAGATAAATAAAATTTGAAATAGTCAGGATTTCAAATCGAAGCACGTATTTTCGCAAAGGAAAAATTCTAAAAATTTAAACTTACACAGCACTAAGGTGATTTTATGAAACGTTCTGGAAATGTACAATTATATGTCCTTTTACTTACTGAAAGTGCATTTTTCATAATCGATATTTATACAAAAGCAAATATCCCCTCGTCTCTACAAACCTCTCGACACACTTAGCTACCGATATTGATTTGTTAAATATGGGAAGGAAGGACCTATATTTTCAAAGTCAATTTCCTCAGCCGTTTTCCCATAAATATATAAAAGAAAATATTACACTCTTCCTTTGCATTTAAAGAACGAACACCAATTCATTCTGACGCAATATTTTGAAGAAAATGGAGGAAGGGGAAGGGGGGGGGGACTTTTCATTATGCGTATCGACAAGATACACGACATTGTAGTTTACCTAAAATATTGGAAATTCGTGAAGAGAATTTTGCTCTCTATGTACCTCAAACAAAAGAATTTGTAAAAGTTTATAGAAACATATTGTGTGGCATTTTAAAAACCTCTTTCATTGAAAATACATGTTAATAAAGACATCCGAAATGGAGGGAACGTGACGCTCGTTCGCAACAAATGAATATTTCGGTGTGAGCCAAACTGGAGATGAAAAATCATAAGAAATAATGTTTAGGAATAATCTTCCTTAATTTTCAAGAAAAAAGATTTCTTCTGATTGCAATCAGTGTAATAGGATTAAGAAATTGCAAATAAGGATCTGATAAAGCAGTTTAATTTAACAGATTAATTACAGATATTCATAGTAGATTATATGTGTAATGAAACAATGCCGATAATTTGTAATACACCTTTCCTGATATCCATTAACCATAAAGTGAAGTGAGTACGTTATTATACTATAATGAAAAAAACGCAGTATATATATAATATATACCTCGTATATATATACATACATATATATATACAAGGTGAGCCCATAAAGTAACCGGACATTTTTTTATAAATAAGAAAAATATTACTCACCTTCAAATAAATTTAACTCCTTTAAAATAATCACCAAAGGAGTCTATATAATTTTTTTAACGTTTCTCCAAGTCATCGGAATACTGTTTATAGGCGTTGGAACTAACCGTTCGCAAAACACGCGTAACATTTAATTTAATGTCCGAGACGTTTTCAAATCTCTCTCAGTTCTTTCATGGTCATGTTCAGCTTCTGAAAAAGGAAAAAAATCAGCTGGCGATAGGTCGGGAGAATATGGTGGGCGATTTATCACTGTAATTTAATGCCTAGCAAGATATTGTAGTACGGAAATTGCTGTACGGGGCCTATCATTATCGTGTAAAAGAAAATATTGCCGAGAATCAAACAGTTCCTTCCTAACTCACCTTATCCCATTTCTTAATCGAAAAAGCACCTCCTTGTGAAAATACTGATTAATTGTTTGATTTTCAGGAACAAATTCGTGGTGAATAAGTCCTTTTGTAATCAAAACATGCAATCGACATCACCATAGTCTTTGATTTTAAGAACGAATTTTCTCCACATTTTCCTCATTCATTGAAGTTTAAGGGCGTCCTGTCTTTGGTTCATCTTCAATGCATTCCCGCCCACATTTAAAGCGGTTGTACTCGCACACTCATACACTTGTGTTCTTGATAACGATGCATCACTATATACTGTTCGAAGCCTCTCTAAAATTTCGGTAGCGGATTTACCTAATTTGGAACAAAATTTAACGTTACAACGTTGTTCCATTCCGAAGCAAATTGTTTTGTACAATGCCTTCTCAGTAAATTAAAATTATTACGACGTTTTGATATGCAAGCGACTAAATAACCAGTTTAAACTGGCTTTAACAAGAGTTGAGATGTCACTCATTCTAGCCAGGTGATTATTCTTTCACCTTTTTTATTTTATTGTTTGATCTTTTAATTTGTCCGGTTACTTTATGGGCGCACCTTGTATATTTATAATAAATACGATGATCAATGTAAACAATTGATGTAAAAAAAAACAAAAAATATATTTATAAAAAAATCGTAAGAGATATTTTATAGACAAAATAATGTAGTAGAAATTATTCAAATTAAATGTAATAGGAAATATTAAAGAATAGTGTGCAGTTAATATAGTACAGTTTGAGGAACATATCTTTTACTGTATTTTAATATTTTTTTGGATAATGTCCAATCGTCTGCCGCATTAGCAAGAATTTTTTTTTGTCTATTTAGTTTTTATGTACGTGGCGATAAATTTATTTATTGTGCCAGAAATGGAAATCACGTGATCAGCATTTAATAAATTAATCTTTAAAAATTAATTTTTAAAAATTCACCAAAAATCAGAAAATGGAGGTAAAGATTCGAAAAAGATTTCATTTTAAAGAAATTTTTATGATCTTTCTTGTTATATAAATTTTATAAGCCCCAAATTATTATTTTTAATGAAAACTTAAAAAAAGTTACTAAAACAGCTTAAAAATTTAATTTTAAAAAATCTAAGAAGAATTTTTCCAAAATCTTTCTTAGTGCACCCCTACACTATAAGAAGAATCGCCATGCACAATTTCAGCCCTTTAGGTCCAGCGATTTGATCTGTGCGTTGTATGTCAGTGAGTCTGTCAGTCAGTCAGTTACGAAACAGTTTTATATACAGTGGCTCCCAAAAGTGTTCGTACACTTACGATTTTCAATGAAATAGGGGTCTATCCATTGATTAAAATGATTATTTCAGAATGGGTATTGAATAATAAGATATATAATCTATTCTTAACAAAACTACATGAAATATTTTGAAAACATAGTAAAACTTTATTTTTAAGAAACCAATAATCCAAAGTAACAAAAACATGTATCTCACAAAAGTCATCGTACACTTGTAAAAAATGTCTACATAATAGTAAATATTCTAATTTTTCGTTAAATTAATATTTAGTAGGATATCCTTTATCATCCAGAACAGCTTTTAAACGTCTGGGAATAGATTGCTTTAGTTCTTTTGTAATTTTTGCATCAATGTTCATCCATTCTTCCATCATAATTGTTTTTAGTTCGCTTTTCGCCTGAATACCGTGATTTCGTACTCGAACCTCCAGTGCTTTCCAAATATGTTCTATTGGGTTTAGATCTGGCGTTTGAGTTGGTGTTTTCAAAAGTTGTGGATAATTATAGAGACACCAGATGCGAACGTTAAGAGCCGTGTGCTTAGGATCGTTATCTTGATAAAAAACAAAGTTGTTTCCAATACCCAAAATTTGAGCTGATAATTTTAAATTGTCTGTTAAAATATTTATAAAAACAGCATGATTCATTATGCCATCAATAAATACCAAATTTCCTAGTCCTGATGCTGACATGCACCCCCACACAAGGATACCTCCACCGGCATGCTTAACTGCTCCTACTAAGTTCTTGGGATTAAGTTCCTCATTTTTTTCTTCTCCATACAATTATACACCCATCAGCACCAAAAATATTCATCAGCAAATAAGACATTATTCCAATAATTTTGGGGATTTTTTATCATTGATAGTGCGAAGGGAAGCCTAAACTTTCTGTTTTTCTCACTCACAAAAAAAATTTCTATGGGCAGAACGCCCATATAATCCAGCTGTTCTGAGAACTCGTCAAAAAAAATTCAGGTGAAATTGAAGTAGAAAATGTTTCATTAAATTCTGCAGAAACTTTTACAGCACTCAAACGTGAATTTTTCACAAATTTTCTAATTATAAATCTCTGATCACGTTTTGTTAACTTTGCCGGACGGACTTTTCTTACCTTGTTTTCGATCCAATTTTCTTCTTTAAAGCATTTTTTCACATACTGCACAATAGAATGGGATAAATTAAGTACTTTAGCAAATTCCGAACTCATTTACCACTACTATGATGAAAAATAATCAATTTTCGAATGCTGTTTGTTGTTTCTTTACGACTACGAGCCATTTTTAAATAATAAATAGAATATTACGGAGTAGGCAAGCAAAAATTAAAGCCAAACGATATTTTAAATGCCACCACAATTCAAAAATAAAAATAATGTGCCAGACGATAATTTTAATTATGAATTTATCCGAAAATATTTCAGTGTAAGATAACTTTTGTGAGATAAAGCTTTTGTTACTTTTTGAATACTGGTTTCTTAAAAACAGAGTTTTACTATATTTTCAAAATATTTCATGTAGTTTTGTTAAGAATAGATTATAGATCTTATTATTAAATACCAATTCTGAAATATTCATTTTAATTAATGGATAGACCCCTATTTCATTGAAATTCGTAAGTGTACGAACACTTTTGGGAGCCACTGTATATAGATGACGGGCGTAGTATTACACCCGCTATATTAAATGATGTTGCAGTCAATGGTGGTTCGGTGGCGTAGTGGAAAGCAGTCCAACTCAGGAAAGTCACATCAGTTCGATTTAATCACATTTATTTCTTCATCTATTAACAACCACTGTTCCAAAGAAGAGCATATCTTAGCGCTCGCGATTTTACAAAACCTGCGGACCCGGCTATCTTGCGTCTGCTATATCAACGATCTAATCCAATCGGTCTGCTGCTTGCCTATTTTCTCAAAATCTCCCAAAAGAACTGTGCATGCTCTCTTGACGTTTGCACCGAAGATAGGGCATGGGTAGAGTTAAGCTTGATACTATATTTAGATTCTCCCTATGGTTCTTCCAACTTCGTGCATTAAGTTCAATTCTAAAAACGGGATTCCCCTCCAGCAGTGCATCTCGCAATATGACAAATAGTGATATTTAACGTTAGAAATTAGATTATTCTGAAGCCCCCCTGTAAATTGTTTGATTACTATTCTTTTTCTAATTAATTCTTAACTAACACACACACACACACACTTTTAAATATATATATATATATATATATATATATATATATATATATATATATATATATATATATAACAAGAACAAATACTCATAAAATAATTTTGGTGTATTTTATGAGATAATTTAGTTACATATTTTATTATATGTAATTATATTTAATTTTAGAACAGACTTTAAATTTTCTTTTCCTAGATATTTAAAGCTTTGTAAGTTTTCTCTAATACTTGTTTTTTTTTTTTTTGCAAGTCTTATTAAGTATAACAAATTGAACCTTTTGGTGGATTTAGATTCTCTCTAATTATACTCAATTAGCTTAGAAATAAGTTCATTTTTTTAAACTTCAAATAGCCTTGGTCCCTTATTAATTTTAAAATTTATAACAGACAATATTTTATATTCAACTTTGACGTTATTTAGAAATGACTGTCATAAAGGATAAATGCTCCGTATTCTTCCAACTATAAATAAAACTTTAATTCACAATTCTGATAAAGAATTAGCTTTGCTGAGATATTTCAGAAAAAAAATATTTTTTACTTTAAAATTATTTGAAAGTGCATAAGTATTTGTCCGCTTAAAGAACATCTTAGAAGAAATTATACGCATGATTATCATCAGATACCTTCAAATTTTAAGGGAAATTTTTAGTTTAAATACTGCTTTTAGACAAAAACAAACGGCAGCGAATATATATGAGATGTTTTGACAGCAAGATTTTCATATGACAGCAATGTCTCGCATCTTTTGACATGTTTTTAATGGACTTATATACAACTTTTAATATTTTTTCTCTACCGAATTTGGCCTACCACTTTTTGTTTTATTTATAGTACATTTTTTTAAATAAAAAATTTCCATAATACCAAAAAGAATTTTTTTAAACCATGTATTGTTTTCAATTTCCTTTTAAAAGTTTATATTACCATTATAATGTGAAATGAGGTATATCACCGAAGGTAGTATATTATAGCCAAAAACCTACCTACAGGAAATATTTTTCATCATTTATCAGATATCATACAACATCATACAGCAGATGTGACAGTGATTTTTTTTAATACTAATATAGAAAATGTAGTACTAACTACTAAGGGTCTCACACTTCTTTTTAAAAATCAACGATATGTTACAGGTAGGCAGCTGATAATTGAAAGCAATTTCCCTTTCTCTCAGAGAAAAATAATCTAAAAGTATCGAAATCTCAGTTTCAGAACATTGATCTAAGATATCTTTCAATATTTTGAAAATCCTTCTTTATTGCTTTTGCGATATAGATTGACGCTCATAAGTTAAATCAACCCCTGAAAGACAACTCCGTCTGTGATTGAATGATGCAATGTATCAGAAGTCGAAAATCTGTGTATTTCCTGTTTCTTTGACTTCTCTGCAGTAAGGAAATCATAAGCTTAGGGCAATAAATCACGAACAGCCTCAGGAAGCAAGGAGTTTACGAGCTATATATGAGACATGGCTGCAGTTAGTCTTCCATGACAGTGGGAAAGTATACCGATAATATTTCAATATATACGAATGAATATACTTTATTTAAACGTCTCATGTTATTCAACATAAAATGTTCTAGACGCTATTGAGTTCACGAATAAGAATGTAATAAAATATAATCAACAGTATCGAATTATTTGTAGAAATATTGTTATGCTTTTTCAGGAGAGCCTCACTAAGTGTTGAATAAGTGGTCAATTTGTTTGAAAAACAAAGCTAAGTCGGTAAGAGACTAACTTATGTCTTTCTTTTAATGCACTTAAACAAATGCTTTGTAACTGCACTAGTAAAGAGTTACACAAGCTTTCTGTAAGACTAAAATTTAAAAAAAGAGCTTAAATGTTAATAATATGTACTTAAAACAAAAACAGTAAAAAAAACTCTTGGGTGATTTGTTTTAATAAGGCCAACAGCATGTGCAGGATGATGATTACTCATAATAGTCATTACTGTCCGACCACAGTACGAAGAACCACGGTTGGCATAGTGCCAAGACGATTCTATTCACGCTGTAGGTAAGGCTGCTGAGGAAGGAGGGGGAAAAGTCTCCTATTCTCTCGACATTCTTTAGAATCGGCTACTAACTGCGCTTGCTTGCATTTTCCTCGTCTGTTATTTTGATTATTATATTAAAATTAATGGATCCTTTACCCAACACAACTGCTCGGAATAAGCCGTTCCGTAGTGATTGTAAACGTATAATACACAATGTAATTAAATTGTGTGATAAAGAAGCACTAGAAGGAAATGTTATTGTTCCACTTTCGCAATCCCTAAAGAGATCTAGTGAAATGACCGGGATATCAATGTCCAGAGTAAAAAGAATAAGCAGAGAAGCAAAGGGTGAAGAAACTCCAAAATTTGAATCTCCGAGGAAACGTCAGAAAAAAAGAAAACGTAGCTTTAGATAATTTTGATTGTGATGTAATCCGAAAATATCCACTCCTATAAAACTCCTATTTTTTAAATAGATTTGCTTCTTTCTTTTTATTATTTTGAAATTATTATTCACATATTCGATCAAAAATAAAGTTTTAAAAAATAACTTTAAATTTGCTGACAAAAAACAGTATGGAATACATTCCGTATTTCATAAACAAACACATCCGAAAATATAACGTTTTCCCATATTTTCTAAGTAGACTAGCTTTTCTCGCGCATGCGTAACAGCTTCCAGGGACCTTGCTTCCGTGGTCGGACAGTACACGTTTTTTAATCCGGTTTTCTTACTGTCATTTCAATATCCCACTAACTTGTTATGCGATTAGATGTAACATCTTGGATACTCAGAAAGTTCTTAAGTGACGTAATTTTTAAAGATTTCTGCTGAAGAAAACTTTCTGGGTATTAAGCTTTTCTGCTTATTGAGCTTTCTGCTTTGAAGCTTTTCCTTTTACTCTCACGTGAGCCTGCAGCTGAGAAAACAGTATTTAAGGTGTCTCGATGAACGGACATGTTTTTTTTCTGGAGAGTACACCAACTCTTTGGCTTTATCGTCCTAACCGGACTTAGTAATAAAGTCAATCTTTGCTGTAACGCCTGGTTTTAGGGCAGCGTAATCTTCCTAGTTCTGGGCGTTATTCTTCTAGTTCTTTGTATTTCTTTTCAGTTAGTAATCCACTTACATGAGATGCAATTTTTCTTGGAGTCCTATCTCACTTTGTCCCTGGAGTTAAGTTTCCACAAGCCTTAAAGTTAAGACTTTTTTTCTCTTTTTTATAATTTTAAGCATTCGGAGAATGTATCCCTGCTTTTTTCGAAATTTTATTTTTGATTCTATATTATCTCACTCATACTTTTTACAATATGTGATTATACAATGGTAAAAGAATTTGCATTTAGTGGCAAAATGGATACGACACACGAATCATTAAGGAATAGAAATATAATAACTGTATTTCTCCTATTATTCAATTCCTATCATATCTTTAAACAAGGTAGATCTCTGTGAGAATTCCTGCCAGTGATGGTACTTACTCATGTGGAACACTTAGTGGATCTTATATACGACAATTATTTAAGAAACCGAATGCAATAAAAATATAAGAATTAAATCCAATTGCACATTACAGTTTCAAAGATTTTTAATACATCCACTTTCGATGAGTCAACACAGACAGGTTTAGGCTGCTTATCCATGATATCAATAAGATTATGATACAATAGTCTATGCTTCAAGATCTAAGACTCTATGAATCATTTTAAGGAAAAGTTTTTCATCCAAAATATTCCCTCTACTATAAATTTTTAATACTAATCAAGGGTATTTCACATTTCGGGTATTAGGGGCATTATTTATGTTTGGTATAATTGATCTTTGCAAGATGGTAAAAATGAAAGATTTTATTTTATTTTTTAATTTGTAAATTTGCTCTCATGGAACTTTAGAATTTTTTAAAAAGCAATGCTTTTCGAACTTGTAAGTTTTGACCTTCAAGGGGCCCCTATGTGTTTTTTAAGACATCCTAGCAGTTTTCGTTTTCAGTTGCAATTATTTTAATGGTAATTTTAGCAAAGTTTCTTTTCATTCATTTCTATATGGCTGCAGTGTAATATTCTTTTAGTGCATAGATTTTTTATGACTAAAAGGCAGTAACTTGTTTACCCCTGAATTATTTTTTCTTTAAAAGACGCCATAATTTAAATAATTTATATTACGCTTATGATTTTGTATGAGAGTTAGATAAATATTAATCTAAGAACGTATCCACATTTTTAAAATCAGATTTCCTTACTCTATTAGAAATACCTTTGTATGTGAAAGTGGTATGGATTCCAGGTGGCTTGACTGTTAAAGTGAGGATTCGTGGTTCAAAAACATTTGCAAAAAACTAGCCTAAACATTTGAAAGAAATAATTTTAACAGTAATAGACTACTTATAAATTTAAGATTTATATATGATTTTCCACCTTAGATGTTAAGGGAGTATCATAAATTTTTTTTATGGGAAAGGTGTTTTTATATTATTTGTTTTAGAACACCATACAATGTCTGAAAATTTAAGAAATCGTTGAAGATTATAAATTTTATTCCAAAATAATTATGCGTACCTCCTAAGTTTCACTTGTTTTAAAATTAAAACTAGATACCCATTGAAATTTATGAAATAATGCATTTGTTATTCGAATGAATCTTATCAGACATAAAAAAAATTTCAAATTAATTATACGCTTCTATTCAAAGATAGTTTAAATGTACACAAGGAAATTCAAACTCTACTATGCTTTCAAAAATTTCATCTCAAAATAACCTGAAATTTCAAACAGAAATTTCCAGAGACAGCACAAATATACATCTCTTGAAATGATTATATTGCACGCGAATTTGCATTTAAAAATGCGTAAAATTGCGTTTGCAGTTTCATGCTCAAAGGAGTATTAACCTTTAAAAACATAAAATCTCGGAATGGGGGGGGGGGGTGAGTGAAAAGATAAAATATTCTTTGAATACTTAAGATGTAAGAATCAGAATATATTTTAAAGTACATCGTATTTTAAAATATATGTGATTAAATTCCTTTACTGGAACTTCATACTACTGAGATAATATTAAAATAGCAATCTATTTGAAAATCTATATATGATATATATATATATATATATATATATATATATATATATATATATATATATATGACTTGTTTTCATTTTTAACGTCAACAAACAAGTACTTTAGTTTACTATTTAAAGGATTTTTATCATTAGTGGCATAATATTTAATGCACTAACAGTATTAAACATTCCTTGTAACAGTTAATATACTGTTGAAATTGAATATTTGATGAAGTTATAAATATGTTGACTACATTTAATAAATTATTAAATAAACTATTTCTATAGTCCATTTACTGACTAAATATTCTTCATGCACATTGATATAACATGCGACAACATATTATATGAAATATTTGGATACACATTTGTAGAAAAGGTACAAGAATTAGATAACTTTTCACAAAGAGACATTATGTTGTACTCTTACTAAAACTAAAATAAATCATTGCTGTTATATTTTACACGGGAACTGTTATATAAATACTTGTGATTAACAATTTTCGATATATATATCACGGTCCTTTGCCGTGTGCCCTTTTACAAACTAATTAATCTAAATGGCAGTCAATAAACAATAGGCCGGTGAAAGAACTAATGCTTAAATTATATTTAACGACCTTTATTAACTAACATTGTTAAAAAAACCTCCTCAACCGAGCTAAAACGACACTTCCTTTCATCTCTCAAGCTCCGCGACCCTCCTGTCTGAAAAGTAATCCCAAATCTAAAACTTTTTTTTTTTTTTTCGCGCGCTGTGCAAAAGCGAGTCAAGCATCGCGAACCTCGTGATTTCGAGAAGTCAACGATTGCGTCATCAGATGATATCATAGTCCGGCATTGCCCGTCTGTATTTTGTTGACAACTTCTGACTTCTGACAGACAACTTCTGAGCGCGTGGGAGCAATTAATTATCGATGACCATGAACTCTTCGCTGCGAAAAACAACCGACTTTCTTAATTGGAAAAGACATTAGAATCGCTAAAAGAAAATTACAGTCTAATGCTAACTAATATAGTTAAATATAGTTTACGCTTCTAAGTATTATATAAATATATATATATTTATATTTATATTTATTGATATTGATATTGGAGTACATAAAACTGAATTCGAAATTTTTTTGAGTTATCTGTACATTAGGAATTATCGGAAGAAGAAGAAATCGTTTTGTAATTGGTGGGAGATAAGTGTATAATTCAGTACGAGTAATTTTTCATTTCCGAATCTATAATATTCTTAAGTGAGATAAAAAACTTGTCAGACGTTAAGAAAATGATTTTGTCAAAAAATTAATTTGAAGTTTAATTTCTCTTGGTTATCTATTCCTTAAAGTTGAATCATTAGATTGTTTATTCGAATGTTAATAAATAAATTGTTTGGTTAGAATTAAAGTAATAAAATATATATAGCAAATATTTCATAAGAAATTTTAGTAATTTTATTGTTAGCACACACACACACACACACACACACACATATATATATATATATATATATATATATATATATATATATATATATATATATATATATATATATATATATATATATAATAAAATGCAGTATTCAAAAACAGTCTCTCTGTAATGTCTGAGAGAAATATTATTTAATCTTTTTAAATAAAGTTCACTAAGAAGTAGTTTATCCTCTTATATTAACCAACATCTAATTTAGATTCTACCCACATACTCTTTCAATTTGACACGGTACAATTTCATCCACAGTAAATTTGAAAAAAAAATCTATTTTGTAATGTAAAAAATAGAGGAAAAAATAAGAGGTAAACTTATTTTTTATTCTGTTTGAAATATAAGATTTTTCTTTCTTATATAATAAATATAATTTATGACTGAATTTCTAGATTTTTTTTCTCTTTAATATCTAGAAAATTGGCTGAATATTTCTCCTATATAATAATGGACTCAATTTAAAATAATTACTTTATAAAAAAAACGATATATGAAAGGCATACGTCCTTTATAAATAATATAGTCATGTATTATTTTAAAACAAAGGGAAAACACTAGATGGTTTCTAAAAAGGATATAATTCGATAAATTAAATTAATTCTGACATATACAACACATTTGGCTAAATTAATCATGAAATTATTTTTCCCCGAAGTACACACATATTAAAACTAACTTATGAATACATTATTAAGAATGTCAGAAAAGTACGAAACTGAATAATTAAATATAGTCTCACGTTTTAGTCTACACGTAAGAAATTTTATCAACTTAAAAATTGAATTAAATGATAGGAAATATGTTTTTTTCAGTATAAGACAGTCTAAATAAATACGGAAGTAACTTTTTAATGTAGTATTTTGAAATAGAGATGTCAGATGTAACACAATTTGAAATATATTTTATACGATATGTTAGTGAAAAGTTTTAAATCTATTACTAAATTTTATGTATGAGAGAAATCTAGAAGTACAATTGTGATAAATTTCTACGTTTCAGTGACAAATGCCAAAATTTTACAAAGATATTAAATTTTGCAATAGGTTTTTTGTGAGCTACATGAACTCTGTCTTACCGAATATATAGCATTGTTCTCCTCCCTTTTTCAAATATATGAAATAGAAATTTAAATAAGCCATTTACTTAAGGAGCCACTTCCGGATGTATATTAATTGAACTATTTGGACAATATATTAACATTTTCTAATGTTACATGAGGCCATTTATTTAAATTACGGACTTGTGCACATATTGCCTGATATGTAAGTAAATCCACAGCGCATAAGTTTCTGTATATCTGTATATATTGTATATCTGTATATATTGAATATATGTATATCTGTATATATTGAATATATATTTTAAATTTCTAATACAAAAACCTGTAGACAAAGTCGTTATGTAAACAGAAAAAAGAGGGAAATAGACGAAAGTGTAACGGAGAACAACATTTCTTCAATAGTAGGCAAAAATAAATAATTTCTGAACAAGATTAAATGCATTTACATTATTAACGACAATAATCATAAACAAATTGTGAGGTTTATAGCACGTTCTTTGTCTACGGCTCTCCTATGATCCTGCTCCATGGTAGGTAAGGTTCTCAAACAGTTTTAAAAGCTGGAGATGTTTTACTTATTCTTTAAAATATATGTATGTATTTTTATTCTTATAAACACATTTCATAATTAAAATTTCTCAGACTGTCTTATAAACTTAGATTAAAATTCACTTTCTTACCAAGTTTTTTTTAACTCGCTTTCTTGTCTGTGTGTTTGTCCAGTGCAAATCTTGCAATCAATTTTTAACTTACTTCCCGTCTAGCTACCCATTCGAAACTTTTAGAATAGCTCGGAACACGATGACAACGCATTCTTTAATACTTTTAGCCATCTTTAAGAAGGTTTGAATTCATTTTCAGTTAATTTTGTTGTTGAAAATGTTTTATAATTGCTCTCTTTACTATGCATTTGATCATTTTCTTTCAAGTTGATGGGATAATTCATCAAAAAAATTTTAAAGTATTTATTAATACATAGAATTGTCAAGTTTATATGATTCAACAGAAAATTTAAAAACGTGGTATATAAACAGTTCTTTTGATCTTGTAATTATTTTAATTATTTTGCTTTTATACTGTTTGGACATTACAAGGTCATTACAGTTTTTTTATTTTCTGGCAACTTTAACTTTGCCAGTTCAAGAAACTCTTTATGATACAACAATCAGAGAAGTAATTATAAATTACGTCCATATTTTCGTCTATAAAAATTATATATCTTTTTAAAACTCTCTTTTATTTTGTATTTGCTCTAATCTAGTATTCTCTCTCTCTCAAAACAAAATCCATAAATCATCAAAACCACGAACGAAACCCTCTTAAATACATCAGTATTTTTAAGTTCATTTTCATTTTTCTCTTAAATGATTTAATAACTTTTTTTAAGCTTTTACACTTTATGTAAGATTCATAATTGATAATTGTTTAAATGAGACAAAAAATATATATAACAAACAAAAAACATTCTTCCGTATATTTTATATCTTATATTTTGTTATTTTCTTCAACTTATTACTGTCAAGCATTGTCTTCACTTCTCTCAAAGAATCCAATATTCAAACGTGTTCAAATTCATAAACCAAAGTCTTTCTAACAACTTGTATTCTCGTATATGCTAAAACCACGAAGTTATTAACTGTAAACAATGCTTTGGTTCATGATGAAAGCGCTGTTTGGGTAGAAAATGAAATGTTTTCTGTTTGGCTTCCCTTATCTGTGTACTGTCTGATTATCAATCCTTGTAAGAGCCTCAAATCATTCGTATCATTTATTAAAGAAAGAAGCCATACATTCGTAAGACACTAGTTGTTTCATTAAATCAAGAAACCTTGCTGCGGTGTGTTTCAAATTATCTCTACACATCACAGTCTCCAGTATTTAGTTTAGAAGAGAGCAGAAGTTACAAATATCAATAAGTGTTTCCAAGCTGCGGCGTACATGTGCACTTAATTTGTAAGAGTTGAACAATTTATCACTGTTCTGAAATAAGTAAAGCAGCGTATTATTTAGCAAATATACATGTTCCGTAGCTGCAATTCTTTGTGTAAGATAGTGAAGTACCTAACTTCTTAATTGTTTGTTAAATTTATCAATTATCAAAATGTTTTTAAAGTGTAAACAAAATTTTAATTCCCGCATTTGGGTAACAAATATTTTCATGTTTAACTAACACACACACACACTATATATATATATATATATATATATATATATAATATTAATTACACAATATAATTTCATATAAGTTTCCTATCATGTAGAATATTGATCAAGAAGGTATTATTTTATAAGGTTCTTTGTAAATTGACCTTTAATGAAATCAAAAATATTCCAATAATTATAATTAATAAATAACGTACCCATAAATATTTCGTACTTCAGAATAAGTGGCACTCAATAAAACGTTAACAGCAGTTTTTGATAAACCTGAAAACCATATCAAAAATCATTCCTGCTGTTGAATGTACTCTCAATTCCGCAAAAACCAAAAGGTGGGGAATAATACAATACTTTAATGACATATGTTTGTCTTTTCCCTCGAATGTCTGCGAACATAAATATTCTTCTTCTGAAAATCTGAAATATTATACGGAAAAGTGTTTAGTTGCTGTGATCAATTTACTAATGCACTTGTAAATTAGGAAATAAATTTAATCATATCGTGCCGTTTTATTAATTAAGAGTAGTTTTCATACAGATAATGAGTACTGTATAACCTTTTTTTTTAGTACCCAGATTAAAAAGACGAGCTATTACAATCTATGCTGGAGAATATACTGTATATACACATCCGAGTTGTTAAATTAAATTTACTATTTCTTTCCTCCTCTGTTTAGTGTCACGAAGTCATCGCTGCTTAATAAACATCATGATGGACTCGAAAATGTTTGGAGACGCAAATCTCTTGAAGTGACAACAGTATCACCTTATTACAAATTGTGAGTAGAAATGGCGTGTACGCATAAATCTGAAAACAAAACCAGAAGCCTTTTGTGTAAGTTGTTGTTTGTTCAAAGTTTAACCATCAATCCAAATCAATGCCGTTTGGTTTTTAAAATGATGATACACGTAGCATAGCACATAAAAGTTTATTCATGTTTATAGATATTTAATGTGATAAGATTATTCGTTTAATTGGAAAATATATCATTAATTTTAATTTAATATTTTTTATCTCAAAAGTATATCTTTAATTTAAATAAATTTGGGCAAATTCAACCTTTCGGAAAAAAACTAATCTATTACGGCTTGAATTTTTCTACAGAAGTTCTTATTTTCGATTTTGAAACTTAAAATGCCGATCTTCAAGATTTATAATATATTCATCTATAGCCTTATTTTATAAAATGGAGATACTGGAATTTTCAGGGATCGCTATGCTGTGATTTTATAAATGATAAAATTCAGGTTTATAAAAATGATGACGTAGAAATATTTCTTGTATGAGATAGAAATCGTGGAATCATCTTAAGAACGGGAGACCCGTAAGAAAAAAAAGCTAAAATTTTTATTATTGAGATTAAACCAACCATTTCTTTTTATAATATTTAAGCATATATTTATAAGCAAGAATCAATAAAAAAATCAATTTTCTATACGGAAATTTATTGTATATCGAAATTTTTATGCTTTTTTTTTACACGATTTTTACACTTTTCAAAAAGACAACTCCTTTTTCATTTTTTTTTCTATAATTTAAATTTTTATAGTAATTTCATAATATATGCTACAAACCTAGGGAGAGATTTTTTTAAATATGTTTCTTAATTTTTCTAAAAGAAAATTTTTACTCATTATATGGTAATTTTTGACAAAAAATTCTGCTTTTTCAAGTTTATCAATTTGTAAAAAAAAATTTAAACATTTATACAAAAACACTCTCCATACGTTTCTTAAACCTTCAATCAAGATTAAAAAAATACAAAAAGTATCACTGCAAGTGCATATTTCTCAAAGCCTTAGTACTTCGAAGTCAGACAAAATTTCACAAACATGATTTTGAGAAAAATGCATTTAAAGTATAAAACACAACATAAATTGAAGAAAAATAACTTACTTTTGTAACAAAAATTTTTTAGGTAATTTATGATGTTTAAAGGTTCTTATGATAGCAATAACATATTAAATTAAACATAGAAAAAAACATTATTGGCAGTTCCATATGTGAAGGAAATTGGACGATTTGCTAGAATTCATAAAAAGGCTTCATAATATTATTTTAAACAACTAAAAAAATATATTTTGCTATTTATATTATCTTAAAACACACCAGCATCATAAGGAACACCTTCTTTTACCTCCATAGCCATTCTTTTTCCTAAACATAAAAATTTTACCAAAATACTCGAAGAACAAATGATCATCAAAGCATTAGCTAAACCAAAACATTGAAATGCAATGGTTTATAAACAGTTACTGTTAAAAGTAATTTACTCAAGTTATCAGTGTCTTCTTCTTTGATTAGATTTGTAAAAACTGCAATATTATTCATTGTATCAAAGGTTAGTTCTTGCATGAAACTAAAGCTAAACACAACACGCGGCCCTTTAAAAATGACAGATCGGACATTTAAATCCTTGCGAGCAGTTATAAAATGCTTAAGTAGTAACTGTTCCAATAGTCCCAAAGACTTGAAATTTTGTACACAGGTTCTTAAATGTGTGTATTTTAAATGTCTGAAAATAATATAAAAAGATTTTTTGACGGATTTTTGGGGAAAATGGGGTTTGGGTCTCCCTTAAAAACGAAAGAGGATTATATCAAGTTCATTCATCACTCATTACAAGAGCTGAATGAGAACTATGTTCGCGTCATGTCCGACACATTGCACGCGATTCATTTTGTGCCACACTTTCGGCAGCATGTTTTGTGTAAAGGAGTGCAGTCTATCCGACACGTTGCATTCTTTGACTTTCATCAAATGATTCTCGGTGTTTGAAATTTTTCTATTTCTTATGCGGTGTCGACGGTAAGAAAACATATCGGTCAAAATAGATAGGTTTTGTGTTTCGGTATCAATTATTTAAAATGGTAATTTCCTGGATTTCAATGGTAATTTCTTTTGAGACACGGCAGGTACCCAGCCGAAAGTGTAATTCTTCCAACACTCTGTACAGATTGTTCAGTGAGATTTGCACAAATGATTATATTGTATTAATTTTTCCAAACCGGAATGTCTACTGTATCAGGAAAGAACCTCTTCCCTGCTTTATTGGACATCGTATTGTATATCATAGATAAGAGATAGTGTACAACCATAAAAACAAGACAATCAACTGTCCACTCAAATAGAATCCAATAAACGGTAATTGGTGGTGTCCATTACACTGAAGTTACAGAGCTTTTGCATTTGTAACATAAACCAGGAAATGCTGTGCGTAATATCGTCATATTTTTTATGAACATGGTGACTTAGAAGCTAGTTCGGGAATGATAAATAATTTTCTGTGGAAATTATAGCATGGGATAAAGAGTTAATAATATTTTTAATTAATTCTTATGAGATATTATCACTGGGTTGCATTTTCAGGGATATTTTCAGGTTTTAAAGGATATTGATTTGAAAAGCTAAAGGTTTCAAAGTTACAGGACAGTCAATACTGTGCTCAGCCAGTCAAAGCTACAAGCTTCGACTGGCTGAGTGAAAAGTATTTTTCTCACGTTATGGCAATTTTATCATCGAGGGAAAAAAGTTACCTATTATGTAATAAGTTTCCATGGGGCATAAATAACACAGGCCCACAAAAACATGTTTTTTTTTGTGCCTAGGATTTTAGAACTGATTTTAGCTATATTTAGGCCGCTGAATCTAAATATGAAATCAGTTTTTCTTTATAAGTATCTACTTTTTTAGATACAATAAAACCTCGTTTATCCGGACAAACTGGGACCATAGGTAGGAAATCCGGATAATTAGGGTGATAGAGAATACAAAATTCTTAACTAAGTCTTCTTAGTTTCGTTTGTAACAAAATTACACAGTATTGTTTACAAGACATAAAAAAATATACAAGTAACTTTTCACATCATTTCTTAATAAAGAATTGGTAAGTCTAGTGCAGCTTTCTTACACTCAAAAAAAAGTATTTATTTATTCTACAATCTATGCAGGTACTGTACATTAAATCTTAACTAAAAAGCGAATATTTGGCGTACTTGTAGTGACGTTCTTGCTATCATAGTTAAAAATTATGATCTAATGTAAACATTAAATAAAAATAATGTCTACAAATCTACGGTCTACAATGATCCGGATTATCCTGAGATCTCGATCAACGTGAGCGGGATAAACGAGGTTTTACTGTACATCCACTTATCAATCAATATTTTTTTCTATTCAATACATTCAAGTATGGGTGATTTTTCCTCCTGGAAAACTGGACTCATGAGAAAAACGAGTTTTCCTGAATATTTTCCAGATGATTGGCGCCAATTGACAGCTCAAAGCGAAGTTTGAAATGTATCTTTCTACACAATGGGAACAAATATGATTCAATACCAACTGCTAACTCAACGAAAATGAAAGACAAATATGACACCATAGCTTTGGTCTTGGAGATGATAAAGTATCACGACCATCAGTGGGTGATTTGCGTGGGCTTAAAAATGGTAAACTTTCTCCTTCGACAGCAAAATGGCTACATATCCTTGCGTCGTGTGTCCTGGGATAGCAGAGACAAAACACACCACTGGGATAGAAAAGAGTGCTTAAGATAGAAAACATGGACGTTGGGGAAAAGAATGTCAATAACGACCCCTTAGTTGGACGAGAGAAAATCATCTTTCCTCCACTGCATATCAAGCTGGGCCTAATGAAGCAGTTTGTAAAGGCTCTTGACAAGAACGGATGAATAATTTCACCCTATATATGTTTTGCATATATAGGGCGAAAAACGCCTAATTTGAGTACGGAAAAAATTGAAGCAGGAATATTTGTCTGCCCACAAATAAGACAACTCATTAAAGAGCCTGTCTTCGTAAATTCCATGAATGAGGCGGAATGAAACGTCTGGACATCATTTGTTGCAGTTGTCGAAAATTTTCTGGGCAAATGCAAAGCTGAAAACTATGTTGAACTGGTAACCGAGATGCTAAACAGTTTCAGATCCCTTGGGTGTAGTAACATGAGTATTAAGGTGTACTATTTACACAGCCACTTAGACCGTTTCCTGAAAATTTAGAAGACACCAGTGATGAACAAGATCTCATCAGGATATTTAAACTATGGAGGACAGCAACCAAGGAAGATGGGATACGCACATGTTGGCAGATTACTGCTGGAGTTTAAAAAAGGACTGTTCCAAAATACATTCAAGAATGTCACTGAAAAGAAGTTTCTGAAGTGTTCAGTGACTAGTTGGCTTCATCAATGACATTTTTCTCTTTCTTGTTCTTTGTAATTAGATAAGTACTACATCAATATTCTCTATGATTTTCATGCTGCTTTAACATTTTAAAAAAATATAATAATAATAAAAAAATCCGTGTTTATTATTACAATTTGATCCATGGATTTAACTTAAAATAATGTAACTTATATTTCACTAAAAAGTTATATCTTAGAAATTTGAGCTCCTAGGGAAAAAGTAATGCCGTATTTGAATTCAGGGCATCAAATTTATATGAAATTAGCTCCAAATACCCCAGCACCAAAACCACTGTTGGCCTGTGTAATTGATCGAAAATATCGGAGTATTTTCAAACATGTCAAATAAGGAAAAAAAAAGTAGCCAACAGAAACAATGTCCAAGAAATTGAGGTAAATTATTTCTGAAACAAAATCAAGAAAATTGAATTCAATATCTTAAATTATGAATAATACTGTTAGACTTGTCTTCATTGTATAGAATCGTAGTTATTAACTATTAACCACCATACATCACAAAGAATGTTGCATGGAGTTGAGAAAACAACAAATGCAAGGAACATAAAGACAAAACAGGACAAAATACATAACAATTAAATTATTATATTACATATTTATTTCATACTGAAAAATTATGTTAAAGGTCTAAGAAATGTTGAAATAAATTTAAATCTCGTGCTCGTGGATAAATATATACCTTGAAAAATGTTAGGAAAACACCTTGGATACCATAATAAAGCTTATGAATACTAAGCAATGCTTTGGGAAGTCTTTTAAATAAAAGTGAGCCCTCAACAGCTTATATTATCGATTAGCTGAAAAGAATATGCAAAAAATGCTAACCATATGTTTACAAACAAAATTTCGAATACATAAAAAGTGGTTATATAAATTATTACAGTCAGAAGTCTCATTTTTTTATATTATTCACCAGTGTTAAAGCTATCTAAGGCCTTCTCAGGTTATAATAAAAACAAGCTTTTTATGCGACAGCGATTCAAAAATTTCAAGAAATTCAGTACTCCAAACATTATTTAGCATAAAATTTCCCCGAAATAGAATTCTCTGATGAAATTCTAAATGCAAAATAAAACATAAAATGATTTCCCCGTATATGTTAATTTAATTACATCTTCGCGTGTGCCGCGAAATATAAGAATGCAACGCAATCAGATAAGCAGGCCCTTTCCACGGGTTACAGAAATCATTTGTTTCTATATTTCAAACAGCGAAAAAATAAAATACGGAATGAATTGCTTTTCCAAGCGGGGCATTCAAACCAACAGCCTTTCACTGTAATTGAACCGATGCACGTTTCTCGTATTAACGCCTTAGGTAAACCACACCCAACATTAGATTTAGTGAAAGAAAGTGGGAATGAAAGTATTAAAAATACTTGGTGAGGCGGGGGAAGGGGAAGGAGCTCTCTGCATAACACATTTTGCATGTAGCCATTTAAATCCGTACATCAAATGGATAGAAAAAAATTGCAATCATCGATTCTGTGAGGGATTATCTGAGCGCTATATATTAAAGGCGATTTACAAATTCAATTTTTTTTAGAATTTTATTTTCGTTCTGAGAAATTTTAAATTTTTTCTTCAAACACCAAAATCAACCCCCCGCCCCACACGCACACACACACACACACACACATATATATATATATGTATATATATATATATATATATATATATATATATATATATATATATATATATATATATATTTATATATATATATATATATATATATATATATATATATATATATATATATATATATATATATATATATATATGTTGTGAAACTTAACTATGGCGGACAGTGATAGTTCCGATAAAGTCGCCGTTTTGAGTGGTGGACGTGCAAAATGGTTTTCTAAAATAGCATTGGCTCTATGGAGTCTTTAATCGGTGATAAACAAAACATGGCCATTTAGAGGGGTGGCCGAAGAAGTTTCACTGTGTGTGTATATATATAAATATACACTGCTGGCCACCCAAATTGCAACACCAAGAAAGACAAGACATATCACAACAAAATTTATTTTGTAGATAACATGTTGACCAAGTATCAAATGATTAAATTTATAGAATTCTGTGAAGTGTGGTTCCTGCCAAAATCAGTAGCCAGAGTAGCCGGCATTGTTGGAGATCACCGCTGCCACACTCCTCGGCATTGATTCAAAGAGACTTTGGATGAGTTCTTGGGGTACAGCAGACCAAGCAGCTTCGACACGTTGCCAAAGTTGATCTGCTGTGGCAGCTAGGGTATGGAATCTGGGTCAATCGTAGAGCAACCGTGGACCACATGTTTTCTATCGGCGAAAGATCCGGAGAGCGAGGCGGCCAGGGAAGCAATTCAATCTGGCGATTGACGAAGAACCGTTGGACAATGCGTACCACGTGTGGTCGCGCATTATCCTGTTGAAATATGGCTGTGGGCAAGGCCTGAAGGTAAGGAAGGACAACTGGCTCCAACACCTCGGAGATGTAACGCTGGCTGTTTAAAGTACCGGCAATGCGTACTAGAGGTGTGCGACAGTGATATCCAATACCACCCCATACCATAATACCCGGTGCAGGACCAATGTGGCGGTGCATAACGCAGCTGTTCAGCATCCTCTCTTCACGGTGTCTCCAGACTCGAATGCGACCATCGTGGTGTTGCAGACAGAAGCGTGACTCGTCAGTAAAGACAATTTCATTCCATTCTGCCGTCCACATCCTTCTGTCATCGCACCATTGGCCGCAGAGACGTCTGTGGTTCTGCGTCAAGGGTAGACAGAGCAATGGACGTCTTGCGGACAGACCACTCAGCTATAAACGGCGTCGAATGGTACGCGCAGACACTGGATGATGCGTTACAGACTGCATGTGCTGTGCTATGGTTCGTGATGTGACTGGGCGATCCGTCACTGCCATGCGCACAATTTGCCTGTCATCACGTGAAATGGTGCGCTGATCTGGATGCGATCGAACACGCCGGTCCGTCGTACCCTCCTGCATCCAACGATCACATATCCGCATTACAGTTGTTTGGTTTCGTCCAACACGACTACCGATTTCCCTGAAAGATAATCCACAATCTCGGTAGGCCACTATCCTTCCTCTGCCGAACTCGGATACTTGATCAAAAGATGATCGCTGTTTTCGACGAGGCATAATGGATCGTTTTTTGAAAAAACCACAAGAAAAACACAATTGCCGAACTTGAAATCGTCAAAATCTCCAAGGCTTAAATAGCGCTTTGAAGTGGCGCCACAGGTGCGTGTGATGTGCGTCTGCGCTGAAATTCTAATCATTTGCATATCTCACCTCCGCTAATGCATGTTGTAAATTTCATGTTATTTTCATGTTTCCTTTAGGGTGTTGCATTCACAGTGGCCAGCAGTGTATATATATATATATATATATTCTTTTTCTTCTTCAGTTCTACAGCCTAGGACAGGCCGAGACGGTCCCAAGAAGTTTCCGCCATCTTGGTCTATTAGACGCCATGGCTCTCCAGTTTTGTTGTGAAACAGAAGAACTTTACAGGACACTAATGGCCCTAGATGGCGTTAGGTGTCCTATAATAGAACCGCTTGTTTATATCTCTTTTTTAATATTTTGTATATTTTGCTTGCTGTGCGAAAATGAGGACACAGCTCTTTTTGCAGAGAATCTGTTACTACGCAGAAAGCGCTTTGTAAGTTTCGCTATGTACGGCGCGTCAATTTTTATGTTTTTATAAAGGATATATTAAGATGATGTATCTTCTTTTATTTGAGTTAGTTTAATGTGTCGTTGCCGTTTAAAGTACTGCTGAACTACCCAGGTAAGTCTGAAAATGATTTCGTTTTCCAGTATGGGTTGATTCTTTGTTTGGGCAGTAAAGAGTGTGTCATTTTTTTGGTTTCTTGTTTGCCTGCATATATCAGGTCGATATAGACATTTAGTATATTAAAGTTTTATCTCTAAGTGTTGGGGAAATATTTTATAATTACCTTTTCCTAACAAGTTTGTAGTGCCAACAGATTTTACGTCTTTTTCGACGCTGTCCAGCCATCGAATAGGAGGGCGACCTCTTTTCCTAACTCCGTCTGGTTTAGTGAACGTTATCTTTTTTGTCGGATTATCATCTTCAGATCGATAAATATGTCCCAGCCACCGGATGCGGTTGGCTTTAATAACATGAACTATGTCCGGTTGTTTATATTTTCTGTAGATCTCATGGTTGAAAAGGGTACGCATATATATATAAAGGGTATATATATATATATATATATATATATATACAAGGTGCATCCATAAAGTAACAAGACAATTTTTTATAAATAAGAAAAATATTACTCACCTTCAAATAAATTTAAATTCTTCAAAATAATCGCCAGTAGTCAGCAAATCTTCACAGCAATCTTTTCTGTATTATTTTTGCAGTTCTGTCAAAATCCGAGGACCAATCGAGCACAAACTTTTTTCATTTTCAAATTTTTTATTGAAATTAATCTACAGCTTTCTTTGCTTATCCCAAGCATGTATGAAAGTTTCTAAATTGTTACGGCTATCAGCTTTTACCAAAGAACGAATTTTCTCCACATTTTCCTCATTCTTTGAAGCTGAAATGCTCCGTGTCTTTGGTTCATCTTCAATGCTTTTGCGCCCACGTTTAAAGCGGTTGCACCACTCATACACTTGTGTTCTTGATAACGATGCATCACTACTGCATACTGTTCGAATCTTCTCTAAAGTTTCGGTAGCAGATTTAACTACTTTGTAACAAAATGTAATGTTACAACGTTGTTCCATTCCGAAGCAATTTTTTTGTAAAATGTCTTCTCAGTAAATGTAAATTACTACGGTGTTTTGATATGCAAACGACTAAATAACCAGTTGAAACTGGCTTTAACAAGAGTTGAAATGTCACTCTTTCTAGCCACACCATTATTCTTTCACTTTTTTATTTTATCGTTTGATCTTTTAATTTGTCCTGTTACTTTATGGGCGCATCTTGTATATAGTGAAACTTCTCTATGGCGCCCAGTGAGGGTTTCGAAAAAAGTGCCCCTTTAGTCGGGCGGCCGGCTAGAGAAGTTTCACAGTGTGTATATATATATATATATAAAGAATATTTAAGTAAAAGTAAAAATATTCTTTTATATATATATATATATATATATATATATATATATATATATATATATATATATATATATATATATATATATATAAAACATTTCCGTAACTGACTCACTGACTGACATACAACGCACAGAAAAAACCGCTGAACAAAAAGGGCTGAAATTTTGCATGGCAATTCTTATTATTGTGGAGGGGTGCATTAAGAGAGATTTTTGAAAAAAATTTCATAGATTGTTTTAAATTAAATTTTTAAGCTGTTTTAGCAACTTTTTTTAAGTTTGCATTTAAAATAATAATTTGAGGGTTATAAAATTTATATCACAAGAAAAACCTTAAAAATTCCTTTAAAATGAAATCTTTTTCGAATCTTTACCTCTACTTTCTGATTTTGGGTGAATTTTTAAAGATTTAGAATTTAATTTATTAAATGCTGAACATGTGATTTCTTTTTCTGGTACTTTAAATAAATTTATCGTCACGTGCATTACAACTAAATAGACAAAAAAATGTCCTTTTTCTTGCTAATGGTGCAAACGATTGGATATTATTTTGTCTATAAAAATATCCCTTATGGTTTTTTTTATAAATATATATTTTTTTTTCTGCATCAATTGTATATATTGATCGTCGTATTTATTATAAATATATATATATATATATATATATATATATATATATATATAGATAGATATAGATATAGATATATATATTTATATTTATGTATTTATTTATTTTTGGCATTAATTGCATACATTGACCGTTCTATTTAATTTGAATGTACTCCGTAGCGAAGTGCGGGTTTTCAGCTAGTGTGCATATATATATATATATATATACATATATATATATATATATATATATATATATATATATATATATAAAGAATATTTTTAGAGAAATGGGAATAGCTAAGAGAATTAAAGGGGGTTTCTGGGTTGATTAATTTCGTGGCGTCAAACGTCACTGTTTTTTAACAATTCTTAAAGTAACTCGAAACGCGCAGCAGATCAAAAATGGAAATTCCCACATGGGGATCAAACTTGATTGACAGGAAAAGATCACGTCCCAGGCTCATCTTCGGTGCCTACGTCACGGCGCTTTACGCGTATTTGAAACAAAGTGTTTTTAGCAGATAGGGATTAGATTTGTAAGTTGCTGGACGTGATCGCGTGTCGCGAGATGGGAGATGATGAGACTTGGCACGGATTGGATTGAGATTTAAATAAGGTTAGTTAATAAAGCTCTTAGATGCAAATTAATACTCTTTCTTTACCACAGACCTATGTTGTAGACTTCGAATTAGGGTTTATTTAGGGGAAAAGTTATGCGGGAATTTACGTGTCAATAAGACGCGTGTCATACATACATACATACATACATACATACATACATATATATATATATATATATATATATATATATATATATATATATACGGACTTGTGGCGCTCCAGTAGTACAGCGCGCTGGATTTTGGTACTGAGGGTGCTGGGATCGAATCCTAGCGTCGCGCCACGAAACATGCGTCCGTTCGTGTCTTCCATTCATAGGGGGTAATGCTGTCCGCCTATATGGTGCCCCCACGATAAAATGGGCAGTAAAAATTGCGTCGTAGTACAGGCGAATGTCTGACGACAAGTGCGTCCGCCTTGGAAAAAAATATTATTATATACTTTCTTTCAACTATCAGGCGTTATATAAAAAATATTCCTTAATATAAACATGAATATATTGTTGCATTGAGTGATTAATCGAAAACAAAAGTATGAATCATATATTATTAATGAAAAAAGGCCTTTTAAAACTAGCAACTGTAGTACAGATATCTCACTATAAGAGAGGCATAGTATATGTTGTAGGTTTTTCTTGGGTGGGTCGTGATTGGTTATAGTGGTAGGCAATGATACCATTACTCTGATTTTAAACAATACATTAATTTATTCACACAATACAAATATTAGTATACATACAATTATATTCTTATTAATTTGAACTTACAGACATTTTCATTATATCAATGTATTATTTGCCTATATTATTTCATTTATTTAAATTAATATCATTTCAGTACGCAATATATCTATATTATTCCTTAACTTCCGCCTATCATATAAGACTCGGGTAACTCATGAAATTTGGCAATAGTTAATAAAAGGTTATCTCCATTTTTGCAGACTGCAGAAGTGGACTTTGGCTGGCATATTCAGGTGAATCTATTGGGGTCTCTATTTGGACTCGCTCAATAACGTAGGAATAGGCAGACTTTAACGGCCGGATCAGTTCTCCATCCGTTGCTTGTAGGGGTTAGGCACTCCGTCGTGGTTACGAGTCTCACCTCTTATCATCTCATAGGTAGCTTGCAGGGGTTCAGGCAATCTATCTCGTCTCCGAGGATTCTCTATGCTAGCTTGCGGGGTTCAGGCAATCTATGTCGGCTCCGAGGATTCTCTATGCTAGCTTGCGGGGTTCAGGCAATCTATGTCGGCTCCGAGGATTCTCTATGCTAACTTGCGGGGTTCAGGCAATCTATGTCGTCTCCGAGGATTCTCTATGCTAGCTTGCGGGGTTCAGGCAATCTATATCGATTTCGCTGCTCCTTGATGCTCCTTTCATCGTTGAGTTGCCGGCTTACAGCGATGCGCTACGTCGGGGCGCAATCTCCCCTATATATTTTTTTGCCTTCTCGCTTACGAGGCTACAACTCTCTATTTTTGGGTGCCAACTCTCAGAGTCACCATCAATATATGATATCCCTTTTTTTCTCACTATCTCTATTTTTTATTATCTTCTCAACGCCCCTCCTTTTACATTTTTATTCGTCTCTCATGTTCAACCTTTTTCTTTATACTTCCACTTTGATTCGTTAACTTGTCCCTCCCCTAATCATTCCTTTCACCATTTAGAGTGAGGGGCGTTTTATACTCGAACAATCCCGTCCTTGACTCATTCCTATTTTTCTAGGAAATGTGTTTTCCCAGAACATCTCCTATGTGTGGGGTCCTCTTCTCTTTGTCAACAATTCCCTTTTCATCTCGATGTCTTCCCTCGCTGTTTCGATTCTTAATTGTTTCCTTTCAATTTCTTCTCTTCATCCGGTTATTTTGTCTGATCAATTGCCATTCCAATTTTCTCATAGCACCGCCGACTCTTCCGCTTTAATTGGGTTGTCTGCCCTTTTTGAACTCCTAACGTATCGTATCCCCACGACATTCTTCTCGTATCGTCTGGCGTCATTTTACTATTCCATTTTCCGTCCCGTTTGTTAATTGGTTTTTCTGCACCTTTTCTATTTTCTTTTTTTTTTATATGTCGTACCCCACGACAGTATAATGTGTACATTTCAGAAAAAGTTTAATTTCAATGCTGACCAAAAAATAACAGTTTTCAGTTAAGATTTCCTACCACTGTTTTCCCTTTTGTAACATTTAAGAATCACAAACTACAGTTTCTTCAGTTCCTGTAAAAATGAGCAGCTTTACCATTTTAAAATATACCGTGTTTACAATTCTACTAAATTCATTAGCATTGTGATTTTTGCATTGCATTTTGCATGCATTTTTCTTTTTTCACGTTTTGATAAATAACTCATGCCATTTATAACACTTGATGTTAGAACTTACAAAATCCTTAGAATAAAATTATATTCTGCAGTTATTCTGCAGTTTTCAAATTCTTGAAGAATACATCTCTATATTGCGCAAATATGTCTGAGGTTAAAATATGTATAGTACAGTTATAATATATAACTGTGACATCGTAAGAAGGCATGATTATTTATATTTAAAGGCTTATAATTTAGGCAAATTATGCAACAATATACGTAAATTCTTATAAACATCAGATTTCAAACATCTAATTTAAATGTTTTTATCATTGTTCCTAATTATATCGTTCTCATATTTGGGCATTACTGTTATTCTTCTAAAAAGCAAAAATAATTTCTTGAGCCATCCAATAAAAATGAATACAAGAATGAAGGCCTTGCACATATTTGTAAGTAATATTACATAAACCTTTCATTTCTCAATAATATATGTGCCATAAGCAAATATCATCCCAAAGAAAATTATTTTTTCCCGTGTCTTTCAGCTATGAGCAGTGGAAAAACTTATTGATTTTAATTAATTCTCTGTGGGCTTCAGTCAACTATTGACATAAATTTTCTCGTTTTCTTTTACTATATTACAATATGCTGCTCTGTATAACATCAAATGAAAAAAATCCTACTTTCAAGAAATGCAGCTTCCAAAAAGTAAGGTAAAACGTTGATTTACTAAGACAATAAAACCTGCATTTCAATTTATTAATACCTTTCGTGTTCTGCTATTGCTATAAATAACTTTCTGTTTACAGCGACAAAAGAAATCGCATTCATTTTTACAAGTGGAAAAAGGAAGCGGAATATAATAAATAATATAAAGCTGGAAAATGTTTGTATTGATTTTGAAGATATTTATAGTCCCTTTTTGGTTGCATATTTGTAAAAATTTGAAATAATTGCAAAAATCATTTATCTTTATTTTATTTCCTGCTTTTTATTAATTTGTTTGGGCACAACACACACACACACACACACACGCGCGCGCGCATGCACACACACTCACACGCACATGCACACACGCGCACACGCACACACACACACACGCACACGCACGCACACACACACGCGAGCACACACACACACACACACAAACACATACACACACACACACACACACCATTTCGGTCACATTGCGAAAAACATGTCACTAAACTGTTAATTTCTTATAATTTTCTTATAATGTGACTTCATGTCTTGGTTTTCTAAAAGTGCTTCAATATGCGTCTTACCATGGAAGTACTAACATTATGTAAATGTCCAGTTCTTCATTTTTTGTAGTAAGTTTTTTGTAGTACGTTTCATTGTCTTTAGCTTCGTATAGTTACACGCTTATTTACGTATTTTCCTAGAGTGACCTTACTTCCCTAACCAAAATTGTGCCCCTGAGGGGGAGCGGGTGGGGCGGAATGGGAAAGTACCCCATTCTTCCCCACAATGTTTTTAACTAAGAGATCGTTTTTAGTACGCCCTTAATTTTTTCCCTTCTGATTTCAGATGGTTCGAGACTATAAAAATACATATAGGCAATCATGGTCTACTGAGGCAATTAGCAATGCTGTCGAGGTGATTATTTCTGGGCTGCCTGGGTATTTGAAGCCTTCGAACCAATTTGATGTTCCCCAGTCTTCTCTGGAAAGATACGTTAAAAAAAGGAAACCATGACCACGAGATTGATAAAATGGCTGGAAAATTTAAAAACGTATTTACGGAAGAGCAGAAACTTATGGTCGTAAATTACTTAAAAGTTATGGAGGCTAGACTTATTCGGTCTAATAATAAAAGTCTTCCGTAGCTTAGCTTGTCAGTTGGCTATAAGAAATGGCCTTTGTCATAGATTTCAAAATGGAATCGCAGGCCAAGATTGGGTCAATGAATTCCTTAAGAGACATCCTACTTTATCTGTCTGCAAAACTGAAGCAACACTTGGTGCAAGAGCCATGGGCGTTAATAAAGTAGCTGTAGATAGTTCATTTTCGGTGCTAACGAATTTACCCGACAAGTACAAACTAACGGCTTATCAAATATTTAATTGCGATGCAACGGGAGTTTCAATGAACCTTAAAAAAACCAATCAAATATCATAGCCTGCAAGGGGAAACGTCAAGTCGGATCGCTAACATCCACAGAAAGGGGCGAAAATGTAACCTGCCTTATTTGTATGTCGGAAAGTTGAGCTTACATGTCCCTGATGACCATTTTTGATCGAAAGAAGAAGCAGAAAAAATTTGAGTTAGTATTGCCTCTAGGAGTTTGGATTGAGGTGCACAGCATTGGTTGGATGACCGAGTCCTTTTCTCTATGGTTTCGAAAATTTGTGGAATTTACTAAGGCATTAAATGACTTCCCGGTTCTTCTTATATAAGATGACCACTCAACACATACCGATACCCTTGAGGTTATAGACTACGCGAGGGAGAGGGGCGTTTCGTTGTTGTGACCACCACCACCACATTGCTCTCACATATGTCAGCCACTTGTTTCTTTTATAAAGCCTTTAATTCTTCATTACAGAGATGAGCTTTAAAAATGGTTATGAAGCAAAGTCATAACTCTCTTTCAAATTTCAACGTTTTTTGGATGAGCTTTTATCCAAAGCGCAACAATGATACTGTTATTAAGGGTTTCCAAGCTACAGGAATATGACCAACTGACCCATCCACATTCATAGACGCCGATTTTATCCCAGCAGACACAACTGACATCGGACTTGGTAGGCTTCAAGTGAAGAGGTGATCATATCTGGAGTTGATCAATTGGAACTGTCTTCGCCTAGCCCACCAGTTAAAAAAGACATACCTATCAGGATGGATGATAGAGTTGGCGAGGTTTCAGCCAACTCTAATGATGACGCGCCCGTTAAGAAGGTCCGATATAATTAGGTTAATTGTGACACTACTGGGTGCTCTTGGATGACAACTGTCAAAAGAGCCTCTTCATTTCATGTTTCACCTGAAATTCTAATTCCTATTCCAATATTTGAAGAAATTGCGAAAAAGATGAATCGGAAGAGGGGGAAGACTAATGTCTTAACAGATGAGGCTATCCTATTACGCAAATTTTGTGAATAGGCTTAAGAAAAGGACACAATCCATGAAAACTGTAGTCACCTTTAAAGTCACTAAAGAGTAAATAAATATAAAGTAAAATTATTTTCTCTGAATTTCAACAAGTTTTATATGTTTTTATAATTAATTGTCCTTATCACCCTGTTCTTCCCCCGGGCATTGATGGGTATGGGGCGCGCTCGCGCGCGTGTGTGTGTGTGTGTGTGTATGTGTATGTAAGTGTAAGTAAGAGTGAGAAAGTGAGAGATTGAGTGAGTGAGTGCGTGTGTGTGTGCATGTGTGAGTGAGTGAGAGAGAGAGCAAGCAAGTAACAAAACTTTACTTATTGTACGTATACAGCATAGTAGGAAGAAAGCATGATTAATTTTTTAGGTAATTTGGGGGTATACATGGTCCGAAATGAGTACACACAGCTGCCGTCTCTGCAGAAAAAAACGGCTGTAAGTCGGTTAGGCATCGCGTCGAAGTGGGCTTGGATGTCAGATAGAGGCAACTCCTACCATGCTTCCAAAAGCACGACCTGGCCGAAGCCCAACTGGGATAACCCCGACGGTGCGGACAGACCCACAGCAGGCATCCACCCCGGGCACGACCCAGACAAGAACCCCGCAACCGCCACCCACAGGACACACCCCACAGAACCACAGACACATACGGGCTCCAAGCAGAACAGACGGATATGCCAAAGAAAATAAAATAATTTAGAAGACGAGAAAAAGCTCTGCCGCAGGACACTCGCGCAGGCCAACCTTCAAGAAGACAAGTCTGGGAAAAGAAGGAGGCGAAAAGAAAAGCCCAAACTAAACGACTGCACATAATTAATGGCTGCGAGCGAGGACGCGAAAAATTTAAGGAACCAAGAAAGGAGTCAAAGTTATTGGCATTGACTCAAAAAATTTTAGAAAAAGAAGACGGCATCATTACAAATCCCAGATAGGAGATGACTTGGCCTAAATTGGGAATGGTCGATTTTGAGAGGGAACAGTCGCAACGCTGGGCGCAAAACCAGCAACATGGTAAAAATCTCATCGTTGCTGTGCAACCCACCCTGCGGAACCTTCGTGAGCCGGCGTGTCCTGTATTCGCCAGAGGGCACCACCCCAATGACGTGGACCGTGACCTACAGGGTTGGACCAACTCAAGGAAGACCCAGCTTCCCTAACAAGGCTGCAGTCGATAGGTCAGAATCCTAGGACAAGACCAAATCTCCTGAGTTACGCAGGTAACGTGTCATTTCGCTCATCATAGCAGGCCCTAACATTAGCCCTACCTTGCCTTCGGATTTCCTACTCACCACAAGTGCTGAGAACGGGGAATCCTATCATTAACGATCTGGACCATTCAGATCAACTAATAATACTAATTGAACTAAGCTTAAGCCGGATAATAAAAAGTTAACGCTGACTGAAAATAGATGAAAAATAGGGGTTAGTCAGCAAGAGTTAGGTTCAACTACGGCTTACAAATTAGCAGGAGGAAGAAATTAGTGGGTGACTTGGTAAAGGTAAATACTTACATACGACCCAAGGCGTAGAAGTAGAGATTACTGGAGTTACTCCTGCTGAGAGAGTTGGCTAGCGCATGCTAACGCATGCTAGTTGATGGCTTGTTGTCATGAATTCTCCTTCAAATAACTAGTAATTAACCGAAACAGTAATTTTGATTCCCCAGTCAAACTGAAGTTCTGCGAAGGAGAAAAGCGAAAACACAATTCTTTTCGATCGTGGCCCCGGCTGGCGCTCCTAACAAGTCCACTAGAGTGTGAGCCTTGAAAACTTGCAAAGGTAAAGTACATGTTGAGCCGACAACAGAGCAAAACCTAGAAGGGGAGAAAAAAAGGGGGGAACGTAACCAGATATTTTTGGGGGTTTAGGACCCCCTTTTTTTAAATTAGTAAATTGTTAATGTGTTAGTGAAACTGGGGAGCCTGACTGTTAGATGTTAATTGGTTACTTGTCGAGGAGCTGAAAGAGGAAGGTGTCGTGGATTACGACATATTAAAAAATATAGAAAAGGTGCAGACAAACCAATTAAGGCGATCAAACGGGACGGAAAATGAAACAGTGGAATGACGCCAGACGATACAAGAAGAATGTCGTGGGGGATACGGTATGTTAGAAGTTCGAAAAGTGCAGACAAGCCAATTAAATCGAACAAACGGGGGTAAAATGAAAAAATTGAAATGGCGCGGACCTATACAAAGGACCGGATGAAGAAAAAGGAATTGAAAAGCAACAGTTAAGAGACGAAACAGCGAGAGGGCTACATGGAGGGGACATTGAGATGAAAAGGGAATTGTAGGCAAAGAGAAGATGACCCCACAAATAGGAGATGTTCTGGTAAAACATGATCCCTAGAAAGGCAGGGGAGAGTCGAAGGCGGAATTGTTTTAATATGAAATGCCCCTCACTCTGAATAGTTTAAAAAAATAATTAGGTGATAAAAATTAGCGAATCGAAGTGGAAGTGAAAGAAAAGGTTGAACATGAGTGACGAACGAAAATGAAAAAAAGGCGGGGCGTTGAGAAGATAAAAAATAGAGAGAGTGAGAATATTAAAAAAAAGAATATGATTGATTTTGCCTCTCAGACTCAGCACACGGATATAGAGTATTAGCCTCGTAAGCGAGAAGTTTAAAAAGAGTATATGGGAGATTGCGCCCAGACTTAGCGTATCGCTATAAGCCTGCAAGCCAACGATGAGAGGAGAATAGATGAATAGTGGAGCCGAGAGAGATTGCCTGACCCCTGCAAGCTAGCGATGAGAGGAGCATAGAGGAGCGTCGGAGCCAATATAGATTGTCTGACACCTGCAAGCTAGCGATGAGATGAGAATAGTTGAGCTGCGGAACCAAGATAGATTACCTGATCCCTACAAGCCAAAGATGGAGAACCGATCCTGCCGTTAAAGCCCGCCTCTTTCCACGCCATACTGCGTTCCCCAGCGAAAAGTGAATCCTGATGAAAGATATCCCAATCTATGCAAGTGAATACGCCGGTGATTTTTTCCCTCCTGCAGTCAGCAAAAATGGAGGTAACCTTTCATTACCTATTGCCAAAAGTCAATAAATCCCCTAATCCTATAATATAGGCTTAAGTTAAGAAATAATATATATTGCGTACTGAGAATGAAATCAATTTAAATAAGTGAATAGTATAATTAAATAATCCCTTGATATAATGAGTGTTTCTTTAGGTTGATAATATAATTGAATGTGTATTCATATATGTGTTATGTTAATAAATCAATGTATTGTTTAGAATTCAGTGTAATAGTATCATTGCCTACTACTATACTAAATCACGACCACCCAATTAACGCTACCACAGTTGGCCCTGGTGATCGCTAAGAGGAAGTGTCGTTGACATTTTCCTAGATCTTCATCGCACCTTTTCTCCGCTTTTAATCCTCATATCGATGCTCCATAAGTTAATATCTTTTCTGCAACCGTCTTATACCAAATTTTGATGAATTTTGGGTGGACACCCCAGTGCTTATTCGTTAACTTACCCAGGAAATTAAAAGTTTCTCTTACCTTATGAGTTTGAGTCGTTACATGAGTTATCCAATTATGTGAACTGTTTATAGAACTCCTTCCATGCTGCTTCAAGCCTATGCCCCACTTCACCAATCGTAGCGCCGGGAGATCGGTGATGGTCCTGTCTCTGAGCAACCCATGACCAGATGCTTGCAATAGGTGAGATATCTGGAAGACGTGCTGGCCAGAGTAACAATCGAAGAACCTCTGTGTCGAGGTAAATCGAGACACGACAGGCAACATGCGGTCTTGGTTTATCATGTTGAAAGATGACGTCACCGAGGCCTCGAAGATAGGGCACAGCCATCGACTTTAAAATCTCAGAAATGTAACCCTGACTGTCAGATTTCCGACGATGAGAACAAGAGGTATTCGTGTCGTGTACCCAATGGCTGCCCACATCATCACACGAGGTGCAGAGCCCGTATGACGATATCGAAAGCAATCAGGCCACGTGCGTGCTCCTCGGTGTCTCCAGACACGGTTACGTCCAATACGATTCTGCACGCAGAACCGGGCTAAAAATACAACGTGGTGCCACTCCTGTTTCCAGTTTCTGTCGGTGGGCACACCATTGTCGCCACGCGTCTCTGTGCTGCAGTGTTAAGGGAAGCCACAATAATGGTCGCTGTGCAGACAGTCCGTAGCGCTCTAGATGTCGTTGCACTGTCCATGCGGATGCTTGTCGTCCTGTAAACAAGCCCATTTCCTGACTCAAGGTCCGTCATGTGGCTGTACTGCAAGGCCTGCCTGACAACATGTTTGTCCTCTCGGGCGTCAGTTCGGGCGTCGGGAGGCTGTTCAGATCCTCCATGGCGTTCAGTATAACCCACATGAACCCATTGATTCCGTATTCGCATGACTGTCGTTGGATTCCGACCCATGCGAGAAGCGGAACGATAAACCGAACTCTCGATAGGCCCCGATCCTGCCGCCATTGAATTCACACACGTGCTGCTAGCTGTTTTTCCTCCTTCTACGAGGTATAACACGATCTTCTTACAAACAACCGACATTCAAATGAGATTTCCGAATGTGAAACTCGCTGCTTAACTTTCATTTTATGCAGAGTTTGAGATGACGTTTCTCCCTCCTGCGTCGTTCGATTCCGCTTAAATGCTAATAATTTGCATATCCTGGCATCGTCTTCTTAAAATGCAAATTTGACGCTTGTATCATCCCTCCTTCATGGTGTTGCAATTTTAATGTGTGTGTGTGTATATATACAGGGGGATTTTTATTTTAAATTGACACTATTAAGAGCCACCTGTAGCTCGATATAACAACCTAAATGGCACCAATCTTGGCATAGAGACTAATAATGACATGGTAAGTAGGATTCCGTGAAAAAAAATTGCTCCAAAAATCACCGATAGGGGTATTTCCGGCGCTGTACAATGTAAAAAGTAACATACATAACAATAATAATAACACATACAAAAATGTTACTGAAATGTTAAGCTTTATTTACTACATTCACTTACTTCGGCGAGGAATTCGACCACATTCAATATGGCCACCGTTCTCAGAGACTGCACCGAGCATTATCTGCACAACATTCTCTACGGCCATACGCAACATGTCACAACGAATATTTCGCACTGTCTGTGATATGTTGTTCTATAAGATACTAAAGTTTGTGACTCCACCAACCTAAACTTTTGATTTTAAATAATCCCAGAGCCAAAAGTCGCATGGAGTTAGGTCAGGGGAACGAGGCATCCATGCGACTGATAATTCTTTCATCAGTGAAGTGATGGAGCAACAGCGGCTGCACCTTAACACCAACGTGTGGTGGTGCACTGTCCTGCATAAAGATTATCTGATTGAGACATTTTCTACGTTGAAGTTGTGGAATGACAAAATTTGTCAGCATGTCGTGATATCTTTGTGCATTTAAGGTAGACGTTACTGGTCCTGTAGGAGTGATGGTCTCAAGAAAGAATGGCCCAATGATGAATGCGGCTGTGAAGCTACACCAAACAGTGACTTTTGGAGAATGCTTGGGAATTTCTTGCACTGCGTGGGGCTCTTCATATGCCAAATTTTGCGTGTTAACAGATACATTCGGATGGGACTCATCTCCCCATAGAATTTGCCATGGGAAACCATCGTTAACCTCCATCTTGGCAAAAAACGACAGAGAAAATGTCAGTCGTTTATCATAATCACTTTGCGTGAGTTCTTGCAAGCGGCTGTTTTTGTATAGATAGTAGAGAAGAACTCGACGGAAAACTTTTCATACCGTGAAAAATTCATATCTAATTGTCACGGTACACCCCGGAAGCTGCTACTACCAGCAATGGTTCCCTGTGATCAGTCCACGATTGCGGTTGAAACATCTATTATCACCTCTTCTATTATCTCTTCTTCTGGTTTGTGTCCTCTGCCTGGGCAAATTGTCAGTGTCATTCTTTCCTCGAACTTCTTTATCATTCCCTTCAAAGCATTAAGCGATAAAAGCCCTTTATGCAGCTTCTGTCGGGTTCTAAACTCGCGAAGAGCTGCGGATGCATTCCACTGATTAAGATAATGCAGATTTACCAATAATTGCCGTTCTAGTAATGTGAGTTGCAAATTCACTTGAGCTGGCTAACTTCAGCTGAAAATATTTTTCGGAGCTGTCTACATTTATAGCCCAAATTACTGGTGCTTTTGTCCCACACGAAAGTATGAATTGGCATTTTCCTTTGATACCCGTGTTTATGCTAATTCCCGGTTTGATAAGATACAGCAGCGCCCTTAATACCCCTATCGGCTACTTTTGGAACTATTTTTTTCCAGGAATCCAACTTCCCGTGTTATCATTAGTCTATACCAAGTTTGGTGCCATTTCGGCCCCATCGAGCTACAGGTGGCTCTGAATAGTGTCAGTTCAAAAAAAAATCACCCGGTATATATATATATATATATATATATATATATATATATATATATATATACACACAACATTTGTACCCGTATAAATATGGCTTTCAGAATGTCAAAGAAATTTACGAAATATTTTCCCTTTCCTGTTTTCCAGGTTCCTTTTTAATAATTATTTTATCAAGTATTGTCCAAAGAACTACCATTAATAAATAAAACCGCCATAAGATAGAGAACGGTTTTGGAACGACATCCTAATCAATGAAATACATTGGATCCGTAAATCATTGCCTCACAGATTTTAGATGAGATGTTTATTAAGTAAACTTTATTCTTAAAATTATACCCTTGTGAAATACTTGTAATCCATTTACAGTAAAGATTTCTTTAAAGGTCTTTAGCTCAGAGAACTCAGAGATATTTTCGAAATAAAGTATCTTTCATTGTACACTCATGGACAAAAAAATTAGCGCACCAAGAAGGAATCGTCAAAATGAAACGAAATTTTACATACGTAATGACTACTTTGATATAAGTAAATGATAAGAAATTCAAAGAAAAAGGATAATTTATTTCAGAGAAAAAGGCAAAAGAACAGAGAAGTTAATACTCCGTTGGAACCCCTCTAGCGCGAATGCACGATGCGATACGATCGGGCATTGAGTCATACAAGTTCTGTATGATGTCTTGAGACATTTCGTTCCATATTTGCTGTAACCTTGCCTCTAGTTCATTCAAACTCGTGGGATGCACAACTCGTCGTCCCAAATGATCCCAGATATGCTCGATTGGAGACAAATCTGGGGATCGGGCAGGCCAAGGAAGGGTAGTAACAGTGCGGAGACAGTCTTGTGACACCCTTGCCGTATGAGGCCGAGCATTGTCTTGTTGAAAATGGCTCCTGGGAGCCGTTGCATGAGTGGCAACACATGTGGTTGCAGGATTTCATGACCATACCGCTGGGCTGTCATGGTGCCACGGAACAAAACTAGGGGTGACCGTGTATTGTAGGCAATGGCACCTCATACCATCACACCAGCTGTGGGAGCGATGTGTCGCTGTACAGCAAAGGCAGGATTGAAGCGTTCACCACGGGCTCTCCACACACGAACACGATTGTCATCACTGCCGAGATTGAATCTGGATTCGTCGCTAAAGACGACCTGGTTCCATTCCGCTGCAGTCCAGTTTCCTCGTGCGCGGCAAAACTCCAAACGGAGGCGTCGATGGGTGGGCGTCAAGGGCAGCACACGTAATGGGCGCCGAGATACCAACTGTCCTTCAGCCAGGCGCCTTCGTATGGTTCGAAAAGACACAGAAGCCCCTTGTGAAGGTGCTACCTGTGCCTGGATGGTGGCCGATGAAGCAGTTGGCTGTACGCGTGCATTTGTTACGATGTGGCGGTCTTCTCGACGACTGGTCTGTCGAGGGCGTCCTGAGCCTAGTCTTCGTGTACATGACATCTCTCGGGTCCACTGGTCCCAACACCTCCTCACAACACAATCAGAGCGGCCTAATTGACGAGCTACTCGCCTAGCTGACCACCCAGCTTCCATCATCCCGACGATTCTCCCCCTCTCAAACTGCGACAACTGCTTATATTGTCTTCGAACACGGCATAATTTCATGTCTATCTCAGCTCTTCCTTTGTAAATGATTCAGCACACTCAAACAAGCTTTGGTTACCTGTTTTATACTCCACAGAGTACGATGTTCAACGACCTCTACCGGCTATACGTAATGCGCAATCACGCTGCATTTCTAATCATTTGCATATCTCCCCGACATGTACCTTCATTGCAAGTTTCGTTACAATCCCGCAAATATTTCTTGGTGCGCTAATTTTTTTGTCCATGAGTGTATTATTTAAATTTCAGCGTTTTAAATTTCACACAAAAAACATTAGCATAATATGTATGCGTCTTAGGGCCTGTTCACATAGAATCCGTTAACGTGAGAGTTAAAAATGTTGCCACTGATTGGTTAATTGGGTCAATTGGGTTAATTGGGTTACGCTGACGGTGACGAAAAATCACTGGATCGTATTATACTTAACTATTTGTCCCACTACCCTTCTACGTGAAAAGGCCCTTGTGCTTATTACAATGTAATCTGCGTAATGAAATCTGCAAATGCTTCGATTCCGTTTCATGTGTATTTAATAAGGTCTTTAATCTGAATGTATTTTAATGCGCAGTGTAATAATTAACAGACGGTTAGATTATTTTCTAAGCTGAGTAGGAAATGAATTTAAATTATTTCTAAAACAACTCAGAACAAAGTCAGATTGTGAGAAGTCATGCAAAACCGTTACTTTAAAAATGCTTGGCTGCTATAGAGGTGTATGGAAGGAAAAATTGTCGGTATGTGATTAAAAGTGTACTGTTGAGGAAAACAAAGATCCTATCCGTCAGTGATGTGAGTAGCTCAATTTCGAAGTATTCGTTTCGAATTCACGACCCTGAGACAATATAAGGAAAAATGACTTCATGTATGCTTTCACTGTGGGTGGTCTTGATTTTTTCCCGGTTTTTATGGGGAATACAAGGAAATGCATTTGTAATGAATGACTGTTTTACAAACAAATTGTTCTCTATATAATCTTAACTGAATCCATATATGTTTTTCCTGTATCTTAATTATAGTTCCCTTTTTATAATTTGTGTCGCGTAATTTCATTAGTTTGGAGATTATACACTATCTGGCCAAAAGTATCCGGACGGACAGTGGTACAGACTCGGAGAGTCCTGGGGCATATATTAATATGATGTTGATCCTCTTTTTGCATCGATGACAACCTGCACACTCCTGGGGAGACTTTCCACCAGTTTTTGATAGTTGTCTATAGGAATTGACTTCCAGGCGTCCTTCACAGCTGAAGTGAGTGTTGGCAGTGAGGATAGTTAATATGGCGGGCTACGTAATCTGCGTTCAAATTCGTCCCAAAGGTGTACAGTTTGATTTAGATCAGGCTTCTGAGAAGGCCAGACCAATTTTTGAACATCCATTTCGTCAAACCATGCCTGCGTAAGTCTCGATGTGTGAATGAAGCAGCTATCCTGCTGGAAGAGAAATGGGCCTTTCCCTAAATATTGCTATAGAGTTCGGAAAGCAAAATTGTCTAGAATGTCCACATACATCTCAGATTTCATGTTCCCAACCACGGGAACGAAGGAACCCAGGCCAAATCCTGAAAAACAGCCCCACACCATGATGCTGCCACAACCAAACTTAACAGTAGGCACAATGCCGTCCCGTAAGAGGCATTCGCCGGGCATCCGCCAAACTCAGACGCGTCCATCGGACTGCCAAATTGTAAAGAGAGATTCATCACTCCAAAGAACATTTTCCCACATGTCCAAAGTCCAATGACGGCAAGCTTTGCACCAGTGCAATCGATGCTTCGCATTCTGGGGTGTGTTGTTCGACTTGTGAGCGGCTGAACGACCATGGAATCTCAGGGTTTTTTAACTCTCGAAGAACAGTCATGCTGCTAGCACTAACGACTTGTGAACTTTGGAACTCCTGAGTGATTTCACTCAATGAGGACTTGAGATTTTGTTTCACTACCCTTTTCAGAGTTCTACGGCTGCGTTCACTATTTTTTTTCGGCCTGCCACTTCGTTTTACTGCAGTTTCACTGCCTCGACGTTTCTACTTCCCAATTTCATCACTCACAGTGGATTTTGACTTCTGTAGAATGTCCGAAATTTCGCAAACTGATTTCCCACAAGGGTGGCGTCCCACTATAATGCCACGATCAAAGTCACTAAGCTCCTTTGACTTACTAATTGTCTCACAAACGCATAAATATGACTTGACAAACCACTTCCAACACTTTTATATAGCTTTCGGCTACACATCAAATTACGTCACCTGCCAGATTCACTTCTTTAAGGGCGTTACACTTTTGGCCAGATAGTGTATATCCATGCTTGATCGTGTTATGCTTAACTATCTCCCCACTACGCTTTTATTGAAAATAAAACCCCCTTACTGTCTTTAGAGTTTTTCTTCAAGGATGGTACACAATTTGTTTCTTATTGTTCGTTAATGTATATAAATATCAAATTAACATTACCAGGTGAAGATAAATTATGATAAATTGCAGATGCATAATTAAAATAGTCTCATGGTGACCTTTCTATGTATTTTTCTGTATTTTAATTGATCTTCTGAATAAGTAATTGCTTATGTAGTGAAAAAGCTTAACAAATGGCGCCGCTTTTGTTTCAGTTATCAAAAGTAGAGTAGCATATATAATAAATGACACTAAAAGTGATGTATTATATATGCTAAATTTTTACTAATAATTAAACTAATAGTCGTAATTGATTATAATTGATTATTTAAAATTCATGTCATGTAATTTCCCTAGCTTGGAGCTGGTATACAGATAAGTTTTATGTATAGAGATTCATGATTTATTAAGATGTGTATAGTTTATTAATATATAAATTGTAATAACTTTTATGAGCTAGGAAATTATACGCATATCTCATTTTCTTATGCAAATCCTATTTTGAATGAAATCAATTAATAACATGATACAATTATCAAAAATAGCATTATAAATCCCAAAAGAGATACGGCAATTAATTTAATGCGTCATGACATTTTTTTCATGTATGTTTATTATTTTTAATTTTAAATACACCTTTTCTCTGAGTTATAAATTACATTTTTCTAAAATATCTTACCATATATTTAAACATCAAATCGAGTATATATCTGAATAAAAATGCAATTACTTTTCTTTGAACTAATCATATTGTAATAATTAAGATACATGTGAAGACCGTAAATTTTTTAGTGAATGTTTAATTTACTACATTAAAAAGAGAAATACCGAATCAAAAGGGGTACACAATTAAGCTAGACCAATTACTCGTCATGATTTAAAGAAGGATTCCAAGATTAGGAAGATCCGTAAATTTTCAAAAAGTGCGAAATTTATGTCAATAAATGCAGAAAATTAATTGGCAAGTAAAAAACAAAAAGTGTACTTTAACTCTATTATAGAACAAAACGTGTTAGAATATTAAATCTAGTCATTTCTATGTTCAGCGAGACTACGGAGCTGCCAAATGCAGGCCAGTATCAAGAAAGCAAAAGATTAATGACACATTATTACTTTGGAATTCAATGTACTTACGCCAAGCTTTTCAACAGAAGGTTTTGATATTATCCATTGCGCGCAGAACGGGATTCTCCGCTCATTTACATAAGTCATTCTTTAGTATAATGCAGCCTTTTTACCAACCCTTCTAAAGCAAAAAGATTGGGTGAATAACTGAATATTGAAAAGGCACATTGTATAAGCAATACGCTTTAAGCACAGTATTAAGAAATTTGAAGTGATAAGTGCATATAAATTGCAAAAAAAAGTAAGTGATCTGCCCTCCAGTGACATTAATATTCTTTAAATACGCCTTAAAATACAATTTGTGCTAATATATGCTCTTTGATATGCATTTACAATAATAATTAATTATTCAAAATTACAATTAATAAATCCTAGAGCAACGGAATTGTTGTGTTTTTCTCTTTTGACAGTTAAATTTTTGACTTCATATGTCTATGAATCTTGCGCATAAAAGGGTTCCTGTAAAAGCTAGATTATTCTTTTGGTATAATTTTATGTACAATTTCATTACGCCTTAAAACTTCTGTAAAAGAAACACCAATCACAATAATTTGCTTGAGTGTTGATCCGTCAGTGAAGGGTACATACAGTGGCTCCCATTAGTGTTCGTACACTTACGATTTTGAATGAAATAGGGGTCTATCCATTAATTAAAATGGATATTTCAGAATGGGCATTTAATAATAAAATCTATAAACTATTCTTAACAAAACTACATGAAGTATTTTGAAAACGTAGTAAAACTATATTTTTAAGAAACCAGCAATCAAAAAGTAACAAAATATTCATCTCACAAAAGTAATCGTACACTGAAATATTTTCGAATAAATTCATAATTAAAATTATCATCTGGCACTTTATTTTTATTTTTGAATTGTTGCGGAATTTAAAATATCGTTTGGCCTTAATTTTTGCTTGCCTACTCCGTAATATTCTATTTATTTATTTAAAAATGGCTCGTAGTCGTAATGAAACAACAAACAGCATTCGAAAATTGATTATTTTCCATCATAGTGGAGGTAAATTATTTCGGAATAATGCTAAATTACTTAATTTATCCCATTCTACTGTGCAGTATGTGATAAAATGCTTTAAAGAAGAAAATCGGATCGAAAACAAGGTAAGAAAAGGTCGTCCGGCAAAGTCAACAAAATTTGATCAGAGATTTATAATTAGAAAATTTGTGAAAAATCCACGTTTGAGTGCTGCAAAAGTTTCTGCAGAATTTAATGAAACATTTTCTTCTTCATTTTCACCTGAAACTGTTCGACTATGTTTTAAAAATATTTCATGTAGTTTTGTTAAGAATAGATTATGGATTTTATTATTAAATGCTCATTCTGAAATATTCATTTTAATTAATGGATAGACCACTATTTCACTGAAACTCGTAAGTGTACGAACACTTTTGGGAGCCACTGTATGTAATGAAATGTGTATGAGGGAAAAATAATTTTTATTGTTACTGAATTCAAAATTTTAACTGGTTTTAGGTGTACATAAACGGGGGATGTTACAAATGTGTAGATGGAAAAATTCTCTTTTTTTAACATTCTCATAAAACATGGATTTTATACTTATATTTTTCCCATTTAAAACTTAATGTATTTTAGAAGCTTCAAATTATGCGGCAAATGTTTTAATTTGAAGTAATCTGACCAACAATTATACATATATTGACATAAAAAATACACTCAACATTAATCCATAATGCTAAATATTTTTTAAAATATATTTAGCATAAAAAGTTACTTGTCATAAAAAGTTATTAATAAGTAATAGCGTATGAGTTCAAGACGAAGTACACTCGTTCTGATTGAATAGTATGAAAATAACAATAAATGAACACAGTGATAAAACAAGTTGCTGTTAACGAATGCCGAAAAATAAGTTCTTTGTATCAAGTTATACAAAAGAAAATTCAAAGAGGTAGCAGGCATATGTAAGAGTTAAGGTTCTTTAACTCTTAAATTCTGTTTCTTTGCTTTAGATGATTATAAATAATACTTCCATATTATTGGAAATACTGCGACTACTAAGACGTAAGAAATTTTCATGGCCTATGACGATGCCTCGATGATATATATGAAGATTATTTGACAACCTGGATGCCTTTTGTCAAGTTATTGGACTCATTTGCGTAACATGGGCTTTCAACCATAATGTTTGCTATACGAGTTGTGACACCGTGTTTCACACTGTTCAGTCCAGGAAAGTAAACTAAGCACTTAAAAAATTTCCATAAGAACCTCGTAACCGACATTAATGTTACATCTTAGTTTTAGTAGCAGTTAAATCACCAATTAATTTATTGGCACTATCTGATGACACACTGTAAACTTTGCTCCAAGATGCAATAAGACACACAGACTCGGATGTTAAATTGGTAAACGATAAGGTGTCTCCAATTTGCGTCTCATCCTCTGATCTCCGTCATGAGTGCACGAGCACCTGTAATAGTATATGAGTATATCTGACATTGAAGAAGTTTCAACCATTTCCAATCAAAGCAGACGTCAATTGTATTTTTATTAGAAAAAGGTTCGTAGAAGAGGTTTCTCACCTATTGAACAAAAATATGTCAATTTTAAATAACTTTGAATAATGGTAGGGTTAGTTATCACCTACGATCTTACTTACTTTGTCTCCAAATGACAATTTATAGGGCCAGAAATTCCATACTGAGAGCTAAGGCCACCTGCACACGGCGCGACTCAAAGGAAAATTGAACTGCTTAGAGATTGAAATTGCTTATCGGTTGCAAACTCGTTAGTGATGCGGTTCTGCACACGGGACTACTCAAAAGTGATTGAAATCAATAGTTTGCGACCTGTCATGGAAGGAAGAACATCATTATTCCGGGCATTTTTTAGTTAAATTATTATCAGAAATTAATTTATTTTAAAAATTTGTCAAAATAGATTGTCTTTGACCAATCGTTTAAAAATGGACTGTACATATGGGCGCACATATTCCATACAACAAAAAACGTTAGAATTTCATTTCATCGCTAGGCAGAAGTCACGTGACTCTCGTGTTCGTCATTTGGCAGCTTGCGAAAAGATCGGCTGTAACATAGATTGTGTAATAGCACGCACAGCACAAGAGAAACTGGCGACTGAAGTTGCTAGCGACTCGACACGTTGAGTTGCCTGCGACTGATTACAAACGCGTTGCTGACGGGTTTGTAACCAGTTGCGCCGTGTCCGTGGCTCCATTCAATTACATAGGTTACGACTCATCACGGACTGGTTTGTGATTGGAGTCAGTTATCAGTTTCTTTTGAGTTGCTCCGTCTGCAGACGGCCTTACAGATCGAAGTGTCACTGCTTTTGAAAAAAAAAAACAGGTGCCATTTAACCCGGGAGTAGTCGCGCCTTTTTTTAGAAGTAGTCGCGTTCGGTCTATTTGCCGCCGTTACCAGTTGGTCGAAAACAGAGTGGATATTTACAGTCGGTGTTACTAGATGATCGAAAAAGGAGAACATAGGGTAAAAATATTAATCGAATTTTTTAAAAGATACATTTTACAGAAATTATTATTTATTTAATTTAGGTATATATTCAATTGACATTTACATAAGTGTCTGTAATAATTCTTTTTCTTTTTTGCAAAGTATATTACAATAATAAAAATTAATAAATAATTTAACTAAAATTTATCAAGATTCAGTGAATTACTAATTAGGATAAATTTGCAATTATAAATTTGAAATCATGCTGTAATAATTTTGAAGGACAGAACAACAGTAAGGTTAGCTTTGACGGTGTTCCGGAACTAGGAACCAATTTAAGTTGAACAGACACAGTTTACATCATTCATTTATTTAATTTAAGAAAAAAGACTCAACTTGTTTCAGATCTTGCTATTAATATTTCAATTAATGATTATCTAACAATATTTATTAAAACAATAAAAACAGGTATAAAATTTTCTCTGAAATTATAAATATGCATCAATAATTTAATTTGAAAAAATTTTCTCTTGTAGATGAAAAACAATATTCGGGAAAAATGTTTTTCACAACTGAACACCTGCAAAGTTAATTTTGTTAAACCCTGTCACCAGGAACTCATTGAATTTGAAAAAAAAATGAGTTCCTGTGTCGTTGTTAAAATAATATGTACATATTTTCATTTACAGGGAAAATTTTAAAAATAGATAAATTTTAGAAAAATTATTCTTCCACCAAATTTTTTATTATAGCATAAACATAAGCTGTATTATCCAAAATAAAAGATTTTTCCTTCATAACTTTTGATCTACATTAGAAAATATGCATTGTTTTGCACATTCTACACACAATTACACGCATGTTCTATACGTGTAATTTATACCCTAAAATACATTGCTGACAAAAATGTTTTGTTTATCGATTTTGCTTTGATGTGTAAAAACTACACCTTTCTATTTTTAGAGATCAAACAACTTTTTTTAGGTGGTTCCTTACAAAATTCCTGAAAACTTCCCTTCTGAGAATATCGTGGAAATTGGAAAGAGGACTGGGAAGGGAGGAAAATGAGCTAACACAAGTGATCGCAAAGCGGTCGTTTAGACCGACTTCAACTTTAGAATGCCATAAAAGTCTGAGAAAACGCAGGAATGACTTGCAATTTTATTAGACAAAAGGACGAACAATCAAGGTCAGCTACGCAGAATTTCTCCATTGAAACTTTAAGGGGAGAGGGATTAGAGGAAGATTACTGATTTCAGCGGCAAAGATCCCGACATGCGACTACTTCCGGGTTAATATAAGTAGGATTAATCAGAACCGATTACTTGGCAAGTTTTTCTCAAGGCACAACAATCCCTTTCTTTCAGTTATTGCAAGTGTTCCTTGGAGACTCAGTCTTGTCACCTTTTCTTGCAATCTAGCATGAGGCGTAAAACAGTAGTAAATAGTAGATGTAGGAATAAATAAATTTAAACAAATTGGGACAACAACTACTGCAAACCGTTTCCATTCTAATACTGACCTCGAAAATGTAAACTATAAGCTAGTTGTGCTTCCAGAGGTGACTCAACAAGCAATTATATTTCCTTTCGTTTCTTTTTTTTCTTGCAAATAACAAAGATTCTATATTTGAGCGTTTTATCATTACTACATCTTTGCTTTCTCTAATCTGTATCTAATGTTTCATAGCAAGAGGTAATTTACTTAGTTAAATTTTATTTTGTTACCTTCTTGGCATGCATAATGCATTTATAAAGTTATAGGACCTTATGTGCTTTAGAAAAACAAAAGGAAATTTCTTGCAATGCTTGAATTTAAAAAATAAATATGGACAAGCGATTAAGTAATTTCTTTATGTGTTTGAGAAATATGGATTATAAAAAAATAAACTGTTTACTTAGAGGAGAAATTTAGTTCTGAAATAAATTCTCTTTTTCTTCCCGTTTGTAATAGCTAACATGTGTTGCACGTTTAAATCACGATAATTAAAAAAAAATACTATTGAAGAAAAGCACAATAACGAAGGAGATATTACCAGTTCCTAAAATATTATTAAATAACATGAAACTGCATGAGGCTACGAATATTCCGTTGAACTCTGCATTAGATGAACAAAACTGAGAAAACTAATCTTTTCGAATACGAAATTGCTCTTATTTCTTTAGAGCGTTTAACGTTATTCAATTAAATGAATTTTAAGAACTGGGGCTGTTTAAAACTTTCCTGCAAAATTTAATTTTTGAGTCCCCGAGTTTTATTGGAACACCTCTTTCCTGAATTGTACCTTCATGGCAGATTAAGCACATTGAAATTTAGTCTTTTGAAACGGGCGTTGCGTGAACGGTGAACATAAATTGTTGAATATTTAATAGAAATATTTTCTGCTTTCCGTCTGTGCATTAGAATGTGGAATACTTGGAATATCGCTATAGCTTCTAATTGCATAGCGAAATTAACTATGGTAGAAATGAGTATGAATTAATTTGAAAACAGAAATGAAAATTAATAAAATTGAAAAGGGTAAATAAGTTGAAAAAGGTAAAGAAATATTACCTTTTTTTCATTTTAGTATCTTTTTTTCATTTATACTTTGCAAATAATTACATTGGAGTTTGCATTAAATAAGATTAGAGATATACACACACACACTTATATATATATATATATATATATATATATAAGAGAGAGAGAGAGATTAATTTTTAATCATAAAGAGCCTTTTAATTAACAAAGAAGTAAAAACCTCCGTTTCAGAGTGGTATTTTCTTTCCATATTTCCTCAGTAATTCTACTCATGCATATTCTTTAAAAAGTTTTATTCTTTTACAATATGTGATTTTTGTTTCTATATAGCAATTGATATTCTAAATTGCTAATAATAAGCTTTCAAGTTAACATGTTCCTATATTATAAATAAGTATACCATTTTACTAAAATAAGCTGAAGCAGACATATTGGTCCGCAAACATGCAGAGCTTATGTTTTTATAATTTAGTATCATCCTTTGATGTACATAGCATTTCAATATATTCATGAAACATATATAAAAACTTTCAGGAAATGATCGTAAATTATTTTACTGTAAAGGAAAAATCACGAATGCGCTCTTTTTATACAGTTGTCAGAATAAATCTAGTTCCCTTAAGTAAAAGAATTACGATACGCATTTGAAGGCTTAATTTTGAAAATGGATAAAAATCTAAATGTTAGATTTTTTTCAAATTTAGACTACACTTTAACATCAGGAATACTTCACATATATGTTGATATCTTTCCTTAGATGTACATCAAAAAACAGTACAAGAAATGGTAACTTTTGATAAAAATTGAATGCGTAATAAGTATTTCTTAAGTTAGAAAAGAAATATAATTTTATAAAAATTATCTTTGATAAATAATAGTATCTAAAAATCTTGTAAATTTTTAGGTAATACTTTTCTCTATTTTTTCAGAATTAAAAAAGTTTTCAATACATGGATTCAAGCTTTTTTTACATACCGTCAGAAAATCAGCGAAACTAGTTCTGTAGATTTGAATGTCTCTAAAAATAATCGTTGCAAAAACAATTAATATCATTTATTGAAGTGACAGTATAATATAGAGGTTATCTCTAACTGGGTTTTTTTATTACATTTTCTGATTTTCCAATAGTTTTCAACTTTATTTGCTGAAATTAGGTATAACAGGGGATTTTTACAGCATTATTTAAATTACCGCTGTGGTTTTATCGATTATCGAAAATTTGTTATCGGAGTTTCTCAGAGTTTTACTACTCGTTAATTATTAAAGCCATTGTTTTAGTGCAGTTAGTTGTTCGGTTTAGGAAATGAAATTTTACTTGTATTTTCACACAATTGGAGTGAGAGACAAATTTTTAAATAATTATTATATTTTGTTACATTCCAAATACCATATATCTACTTGAAGTCTTTGTGTCTCACTCTGTTGAGAATAATCTGGAATCCCCCTTCAAATAATTTATCGATAGTGGCAGTGATCCTTGTAATAGAATCCCTTTCAATAAGGACTCTACTAAACAAAGATCAGTGGAAACTTGATAGTTATCTATGTATGATGTAAAGGCCATTTGCTTAAAATTTTGTAGAGTATGGGGAATATTCTAACTCGTGCACTATTAACACTAGAATTACGGCGGCGGTCATTTGACCGCACATCCAATTTCCAATAGCATAACTTTTTTATTTTCTTATGTATAATATTGATAATTTTTGACTTTTCCTAAAACCTTACGAATTTTACGTAGTTTTTTTTTTTATTTTAAGTAATTATTATTGCCAATATTACAGAGTATACCTAGAATTACGGCTAGCGGTCATTTTGACTTCGTATAGAAAATTCTATTTTTTATGTTATTTGCAATGCTTTCTTGGCTATTTACGGTATGCTGATAGATAAATAGATGCACTTCTGTCGAGGGTGGTCATGTATTTCTTGGAAGGGGTAATGAGGGGGTGGAGGGGAGAGGGGAGGGGTGTAAAAATACCTGTTTGGTATTTTCGCGCGTTATCTGACTGCACATTTCCTTTGTGTTATAAATGTTATCTTTCAAGGGACACAGTTCAATTTGGATTATTTCAGCTTTCTGACGTGCGTATTTTATTTTAGTGTTCTGACCAACGTGACTTGCGTATCATATCGCGTTGAACTGTTGGTAGAAAATGCCTATCTCAGGAAGATGCATTGAGAGCTTTAGGCATTATTTCGTATGCTGATTCTGGTTCTGAAATTGAACCTAATGAAGATGTTCATACCGAAATTGATGTTTCCGACGAAGACTGGGTTTTTCCTGCTGAACCAAGTGAATCCGATTTCTCTGATGCGGAATGTATTGAAGAAACAGAAAATAAATGTAAACATTAGGTCAAGGAAATATTTATTTGCCTGCTACTAATACAGTTTCCAAAGGTGAAATCAGTGGTAGAAGATCAGCTCCAGAATGTGGTCAAGAGCGGCGAAAGAGATGTCGAAAACAAGGATGACGTATTCAAATTGTTGAAAACCAAATAGATGAAGAAACAGCAAATGATGGCTCAGTTTGGAAAATCTATATAAATAAAGCAGAGTGTCTCTATGTATGTATATATGTATGTATGTATGTATGTATGTAACGTATACAAATCTACATTTCTTGACGAATCTGGTTGAAACTTCGTATACTTATGTTTTGAAGCCTTGAGATAATTCTAAGATTAGTTTGGAAGCTTTAAAATAATTATAAATAAATACAGTTTTTAAATAATATTTCATCTCCAGACGATGGAATCAATCATTCATAAGAACTGCGCATGCGCACCTATTGGATGTTAATTCAATATGTCCAACGTTAGTGAACGCATGCAATATTGTTATTTGGAGTTATTTAAAGTACATTTTCTAATATTACTCCTTTAGTTTTCTATTTATCATTAATCCTTTTCTTCTGGGTTAATTCCCAGAAAACGGATTACCGTTGAAACTCTGGAATATTTCTGTTATAGTGTTCTGTGTTAGTATTTAGGAAAGGATGAAACAAGGCCAGCTGGAGAAACAGTAGGTGAACATGCAGCATTTTGCTTGCTTAAACCATACTATAACACTGGAAGGAACCTGACAACGGACAATTTCTTTACTTCACTGAAATTAGTTAAAGAATTGAGAAGCGTAGGAATAAGCTGTGTTGGAACAATCAATTGTTCAAAGAGATGTTCCTCATTCTTTTAAAAAAACGCGTGATGGGCTATATTCTAGTAAGATTGCTGAGCGTGACAATATAACGCTTATGTCTTATCAGAGAAAAAAGAATAAAAACGTCCTTCTCCTGAGTACGCTACACCCAACATTGTAAATCACTTTTAATGAAAAGAAAAGACCCGAAGTTGTAAATTTTTACAATTCAACCAAATATGGATTTGATGTTTTGGACCAGATGGCCAGAAAATACTCAGTGAAGTTCTCATCTAGACGTTGGCCAGTTGAAGTTTTTCTAATATCCTTGATTTGGCCGCGATAAATGCATGGATAATTTACAAGGAGACAACAGGCAATAAAACCATCAGCCACCGAGATTTTATTTTGAATACGTCTGAAGAGCTTCGATAGATATACATTTCATCAAAAAAAAAAAACCAAAACCTACTATTTCTAACCAAAAGATAATTTATGCTTGTGATACCACTTCTCGTAAACGTAAACAATGCCAAATAAATGCATGCAAACGCAACAAAACATTGCACATTTGTGAAAACTGTAAAAAGTATGTTTGTGGAACCTGTATAGGTAAAATTAAGAAATGAGTAATCTCTGTTCACTGTCAAAATGAGTAATGTAAGTAACAAATTTATTTCACTTAAAATAAATTTATTTCGTAATGAAACTATTGTGATGCAATTTATTAAATGTTAACAAATTTCAAAACATCTGCACTAATTTTGACTGTCTTAGCTCTTTGTTATGTTGTATTATACTTTGTTTACTTGATTTTATTTGTAATTTATTTAAAAATCAATCAAATTTTATATTTATAATCTTTAATAATGCTTAATATTAAATTTATTTTATATTTATAAGCTTTAATAATGCTGAAAATTATATTTATTTTATATTTATAAGCTTTAATAATGCTTAATATCAGCAAAACGTACGCCTTTCCTTCTAATTTGGGACAAGCTGTCAAAATGACCGCTGATCGTAGTTAGAGGTTTACGGAAAAAGGCCGCAATGCTAGTGTTAAGTTCTTAGTTTCATCTCATGGGAGCCATGGATGTATATAGCCTTTCAAAACCACCCGTAAGGAGTAACTCTCGGTCTGTTTAGCTGACGTGAAATTCAATTTTGTTCTTGAGCAAACTTATGCTAGGTTGTTAATAATGATTCACCTGATCTTTGAAAAAGAATTATAAAATGAATACAAGGATGCGATAAAATCATTTATAGGACAGCCTGTTGTTGCTTGGGCCGGATGTACCTCGATCTTAAGCCATTGCCAGCTCTATCTCTTTATTATATTTGTAAGTGGTAAGTATATTTCATGAATGTGCCATTAGATCTCCTTAGTGTGCGTTGTATAAAAAATAACCCCTTCTGATTTCAGTCTATCTGTTGACTTCATCTAATAAGTCTTGTGAGCTAAAAGTAAATATTTTGATGTCTGAATTTTGCTTTCACTTGAGATCTTAACAGCCTTTTAACATAAAACGAACATCATTATTAAACAAATCACCCTTTTGAAACATATCACTCACAAAATCTTTACGTTAACGTAACATCCAGGTTGGATAAAAAGAACAATTGCTTGGAGGGAGAACCTGTTGTACCTCGTATCAAGATTTTTTTTAAAATTAAAGTTTTTTTTATTTATTATTTTTTTTAATATTGGTCCAATGTCCTATGTAGAACCGTCTGCTTGTTAATTTACATTTTGTTAGTATTTCTTTTAATATTGGCACCCAGAATCGATAATCATTCCACGGAGCACTTCCGCTGTTAAGAGAAAGGTTATAGAGAAAGAAGAAATAGACAAAACTGTTAGTTCTCAAGAAAGGTATAACAATTTATGGAGCTACTAAACATTTCAATCTAACTAAAAGTACTCTTCATTTAGGGTTAAATTTAAAACTAGTTCACGAGTTATTCTTGCAATTTGCAAAGACAAGCAATAAAAAATATAACTTATGAAACGGAAATCAAATGCCGGGTGAGTTTTGACTACGAATGTTTTGAAAAATGTTTAAGAATGGCATAATTTTGAGAAAACCGGAAGCCACAAGCCTGTCGACAGCTTTTATCTGAGCAACCGATTTTTAATTTTTATATTCAATTGTAATTTTTTTGTGTTTATAATAAAGCTTAATTGATATACTCAAGTGACTTTTTCTCAGACTCCCAAATCGGATTTGGGATAGAGGGAAATTTATACTTTTTAATTGAGTTATAAAAAATCAGTAGGGCCTAGGTACAACATAGCATTGTGCTTTTGTCCTAAAGGTATTTTATTTCTAGATTGCCCCCAAAACATGAAAATTATTCACACGAAAAATAAATATAATTACAGGTTAACACATTCTGAAATATCGAAAAGTAGAATTCATTTATTACTATCTTATTTTCTACGTGAAGGAAAAAAAATAAAACATTAAAATAGGTCCGAGGTACAAGAAGTTCCCCTATATATATTAAAGGGGGTTCAAAGAATAGAGAAAATCCTTAATGAGTATTTTGACTTGATAATTCACTGAAATATTATTTTTATAAGTAATAATGTAAAAATAATTGAAACTTTAGATGTTTTATCTAAAATAAATATATTCAAAAATAGGGGTGAGATATCCCTGTTGGCTGACCACTCCCCCTTTTTTCCCCTTTTCTTAACATACAAGAGATATATTAAAAATTGTCAGATTAGCATGAAAATGAACAAGGGTAACCAACCCCCTATTACGAGACCGTTTTTTCTATATATTCATTGTTTGGGCATATAAAAGAAATACTGAGAGACTAGTGTTTTTGTATACTCTCCGCCCCCACCCCCACACAGAGGCGCATACATATACGTATATATGTATATAGTGAAACTTTTATATGGCGGCCAGTAATGTTTCCTAAAAAGAGTGGCTGGTTTAAGGGGTGGTCGGCTAGAAAGGTTTCACTGTAAATATATATATATGTAATGATAGCAAGTAGATGGTGGATGACAGGTAGAGACCTCGAATCATTATTTAGTCGTGGAGGGTAGCTGGGAAAGGCTTAGGCAGAGTCTATGAAATGAAAACTGTCGCGGGGCCATGCGACAGGCCGGTGAACTGGAAACTCCTAGATGTAATCGTAAAAAGCTGACGGGGAAAAAGGCAAATGGAAACTGTGGCTGATTGGCGTAGGGATGAAGTCCAGGCGAGAAAACATAATACAACGCATATCTGGGTACACAGTTCTTTATTAAGCAATACTGTACTGGCTCAAGTACACTATTTAAATTCCAGTTACAATAGCTATAGAACTTTATGCGTAGGAAATATCGTCCTGGGGCTGTCGGAAGAGCACATAGCAATAAAAATCCGCAGCGCAATTTACTACATGTTATCAGGATGGAGAATAGCCACACAAAGACGCACAAAACTCTAGGTCACAGCCGTGAGTATAGGCTCGCTGAACTTTTCTGATTGGTCTGAATTCATCACCTGACCATGAGGCGTCATATGGCGTGATCATCGAAAGTTATCCAATCTTATATAATGGCTATATAAGGTGTCAGCGCGTAGCTTTAGGGGAAAATCTAATAAATTACTTCGGGTCAAAATTGAGGGATATTGCTTTATTGCAATAACGAAAAGGTTTGAAATTCATTTCATATATATATATATATATATATATATATATATATATATATATATATATTTCATATCATGAAAAATATATATAGGGTAGATTTATTTCTCTGTTAATATGTTTTTTCCCATTCACCTAACAAGAAAAGTTTTAAAAGGTCTCTTGAATTTACAAAAACATTACTCAGAAAATTTTTATAACTTTAATGGGGAAATATTTTATTTTCTAGATGATTTTTTAGTATAGGGATAATATGCTTACAATTTGTACTGTGAACAGAAAACTCTTAAGACGGTTTCATAAATATAGAACAGAGAAACTCTACGCAAAATTGCTTAAAAATGCTATGCAAGGAATGTTAAATGCACAGTCTTCAAGATGCCATAACTTGAAAAATTCCATTCCGAGAAAGAATTAAGATGCAATTAGAAAAAAATCTATTACACAGAAAAATTTGCATAATATAAATGTGGTGGCTGGGGCGTAATTATTGAAAAAAATGTGAATTTTATGTTATTTGGCATTAAAATCCCTTCAGCCCGTGCTAATTCTGGAAAAGTGTTCTTTTTTGAGAATTTTCTGTTCTTAACACCATTATAAATTCTCCTGGTTTGCAACCTGAATGAATTTTTTTTTATTTGGAAGACGCTCTGAAAATCGTTGTAGAATGTTTCTGAGTATGATAACAAAACAAAATAACTGAAGTGACTTACATCTTAAGTTGTATAAGGCCTTGTGTCTAACATTCTATGGCGTACCGATATTTTACTATTAAGCCAGAATGAGAACGGCGATTCAGATATGCAACATTGGTTTCTTGTTGTATCAGCGTAACAGGAATATGAGGATTTCGAAAGATGTGGGACATTAAATGAAACATAAAGCTGATTGGGAACAAGTAAAACAACCAGTAATCTTAACAACCCTGTTCATAACAAATATTTTAATATTTTTGTAAACTGGCGATCTTTGACAATTTTCGAATGGTCTTCACGTTAAGGTTCGAATGGTATTCAATCTTAAGATAACATTATTTTTTTTGCACAACTGTTATACACGAAAATATTTGGTTAGAAAAAACAATAAAGTAGCTATAAGTGACTTGATTAAGCTGTTATAACTAAAAGTAGATAATTCAACAAAGCAAGATAAGTAATAGCAGGAAGAATGCAGACAAAAATAAACCAAAATCACGCACTTAGGGATCAACGCACCATAGTGCAAGATTCTGTAGTACAAAAGGAATTACCTCAAGGGGAAATCTTACCCCTTGAAAAAGTTCCCCTTAAGGTATCTGATTTGATTAGGCCTCCTGATGAAGAGACCAGTGGGTTGCCTCGTTATATGGTTTAGTTCCTTTACTGCTACAGAATCTTGCACTATGGTGCGTCGGGCCCTAAGTGCGTGATTTCGGTTTACTTTTGTCTGCATTCTTCCTGCTATTAATTATCTTGCTTTGTTGAATTATCTAATTTTATTTATATTTGTCTGTTTTCAGTATAAGGATTTCTTGCAACTGCGCAATCTTTTATTGAAAAGTTCAATTTTCAACACTAGGGTAGGTTTTCTGTTAATTTGTTCGACTGTCTATGCCCTCTTTGTACGCATTATTTCGTGTTGAATTATTTACATTAATTGTTTTGATTAAAAGCTGGGCTCGCTAGTACAAAGTCATTGGTATAGACAATATAGTTATAAGTTTCAATTACTTTCACTCTCAGACTACATTACCGAATTCTTAAACTACATAACTCAATTAAATTTCAACTTAAGTTAATTTCTTGACCGGAATTTAAAGCAAATTGAACTGATTTAAAATTAATAAGGCAATTTTTCACCTAATTTCTTCTTTCTTTACAGATTATTTACTGGTTTTTAACAATAGCCAAATGAAGTTTCAAATTGTCGATGTTTTACAATTAAAATATCAATAAAATTATCTTGCAACATTTCGATTAAATGAATGGATAAGTAAATTAGAAAATATAAAATAAAGTTTTAAATTAATATACGGATAGATAAAACTAGTTGATTTGGCTATACTGAATTGTGTAGGGTCACGTCAATAAAAAGATAAATTAACAATTTTCAGCTAAGTCCAGTCCCAGACAAGATAACTGTGCTTTAAAACAGAATAAGTCAGAGATAAATTTTTATTTCATTTCTCATCTTAAACTCAAAATGAAGAACTGTCATTTATTTCAAACAACTGTCTTACAAAGTGTTTCCTCTCAGTACATCTCACAACCTGACAGCCTTTACATTATCTCAGCCTGTGTCAAACTTCTACTAAATAATTCATACATTAGAGTAAGCTTTCATATTTACTGGTAACATTAGTTTGCTAGCTCTCACTTTGACTTAGCACGTTGTAGCTAATGTCTTCGTTTTCTATCCAGGCTTGGCATTGGCGTCTTTCACTGGCTTGATAAGCATAAACTCCAGCTCATATTAGAATTATTTCCAGTATTAGAATATCCTCCTGCGCTATCGTCATTCTACTTATACAAGGTGGACCAATAAAGTGACCAGACAAGTTTTTTTTTTATAAATAAGAAAAATATTACTCACTTTCAACTAAATTTATCTCCTTCAAAATAATCACCAAGGATTCTACACAATTTATAAAATCAAATTAATATACAATTTATCAAATTAAAATAAAATTTATTAAATCCACATTTGATATTAAATCAAATGTTACGCGTATTTAGAGAAAGGTTAATTGCGACGCCTATAAACAGTGTCTCGATGATTTGAAGAAACGTTGGAAAAATTGCATAGACTCCTTTGCCGATTATTTTGAAGGTGATCAATTTATTTGGAGGTAAGTAATATTTTTCTTATTTATAAAAAAAGGCTGGTTACTTTATGGACGCACCTTGTATTTACGTTAGAAAGATTGTTTTCACTGAATTCTGCAGACAACACTGTCTGAAATTGAAAAAAATAATAATAAGGAGAAAATAACATACAAATGTTTTAAAAATAACTACATAATTAAACTTTGTAAACATATTATTCTCATCGTCAACGATATGGCATTTGAAAGAGCTGGAAATGTATTCGTTGGAATTAGTTGTGTTGACTGAAGTAATAAGAAACATGATCACAAATATTTTATCCAGGAACCAATGAAATTTCCTTTCTCATTTAAGTTACACAACTAAAATAGGAATGTGTATTTAACTAATTTTTTTAAGAAATCAATGAATATATGTACCAAAAAATGCTGTATGTTTATTTAATAATGTGACGCGTATTGACCATTTTTCTCAATAATAAATCATCTTTTATTTACAGAGAACCCATGCATGCCACTATCAAGTGGATTGTAAGTGTTCAGTTATAATAGTTAACTTTGTCATTGAAAATCGATATTATATAGCTTTTACAGGGGATGACTAATAACATTACAGAATTGAAACTAATGAAAAATATTTTTATGACTTCCATTCAGTACAATGCAGACTTGTCAGGGAACAAAGAGATATATTTCATCACCATAAAAAATATTAGATATTTAACTATTTGAGCATAGTATTTGGTTATTTTCGGCATCAGACAATTAACAGAAAAAGTGGCGATTAATCAGCTGTATCAACGGGCATGCGATTATCATTTATTATTTATACATTTCATAAATGCAGTGTAATTATACTTTCAAATACATGATATACTAAATAAGATGCTGTAATTTATTTTATGTCACTGAAATACTATTTGAAAAAAAAGGGCAAACAAACTCCTTTTCAGTGAAAACGAGATTTGGCTTTATGCCCAGTATCCTTTGACCGCTTATTTTAGGTTTAGACAAAAGCGAAGATAAAACGGTTTTAGATCATAAAATAATGTGAATGAAATTTACTGCAGCAAAGTTGAAAATGTTTTTCTTTAATGATAGCGTTACAATGATCATTACGCAAAATGGTCATCTACCGTTTGGGGATCGTTTATCTTTCTAACGAAACGTTCATTAATTTTAATGAGAGTGCATTAGCATGAACTGTACATCCACAGCTTATACGTCTACAGTTTTATTCGGGAGAAAAATGAAAATGCAAAATAATTGTGATGGAGTAGTTTACTATCGGATGCATATTTTAACAGTTTGGAGAAAAAAAGTTAATTAATTTGATGTAAAGTAATGACAAAGATATTTTCAAATTTTTTAAACACCTCTCAGTTTTTTTAGTATATGAGGAAAGATAAATAAAAAAAAAGAATTATTTTTAACAAGTTTTTAAGAAACTTATATAATATGTATGTGAATATATTTTTAACATAATACATGATACGTAATACAAAGAAACAATGAATTAAGGGCTGCAAATCTTATTGTACTATTTTTATTGTATTTACTGCAGATACGAGTGGCTTGCTGTTCTATCAAATGTCATTGAAGGAATACAAATTGCATAATCTTACAGAAAATAACATGTTTTTTAATCGAATTTACATGTATTTAATATAATATTTCTTTTTGATTTTATTTTGAAAGTTTCACACTTTTCAGTCTAGTTTTATCATACGTACCTTATAAAAGAAACTACTTTTATTACTACAGTCACTGGAAATATATCACTATTAGACAGTCAGTCAGAGACATTACCATAACTAATGTTATCAAACTGTAGCGATGGAAGTGTCTTGACAACCCAAATACGTATTCATTAATTTCATTTTATCAGTATAAGTAAACGTAAATAAATATCTTATAAAAGCCACCTAATGCATAAAACACAAATCTGCACTAAAAACAAAACTTGTAAAGCCATAAAAATAATCCTGTGCATTTTTGTAACGTGGTTGACCCTGTATGATATACGCTTAGACGAGCTGTCTGTCTTGGTGGCTAAAAGAAACCATGCAGTTGGAGCACTAATGCACTTTGGGGATTGAGAGCAAATTAAAAACCGGAAATGCTAAGACTAGCATGTGACTATTTTCAGGTTAATTCCAGTAAAATGATTCTTTGGCAATAAATGCATTGACACTGTTGAATCCAGTTTAATAAATCTCTATCAGTTTTTTTTTAAACTTCGTGCTAAATATTTCTTAAATTGAAATTATTTTAAATTTTAAAAACATAATGCAAAAATGTTGATAATCTCAACTATCATTTATAGCAAAATTGAACATAATTAATTTAGTTCCTTTTATATTTATTTTATATTACTTTTATATTTTTAAATTTCACTTTAGTATAGATGAGAACATTATAAAACATGTAGTTCGAAACATGTAACATCTCTTTTCAGTGAAAATGAATTAAATTACTTAACAAGTTACAAAAACAAAATACCCTCGTTATGTAAAATTTTGACATTAAAAGCGATTCATAAAACTCAACGTGTTTCTTTAATTTTATTTTCCTAATTTGTGCCCAGATTCATTACTATAATTTATAATAAGACACTTAAGAAAAAAGTAAATATAAGAACTAGTAACAGTTAATCATGTATAATATATGATTCCAAAAACTAATATCTAAATAACATTCCAGTGAAATTTTACGAATGACAACAGTGTTTCTTAAAAAAATGCGTTATTTAATATACATGATGAAAATTAAAGTTTTTTAAGACTGTCTTTGTAAAAACTAGAAGGTTAGAATTTTAAAATATACGAAAGTACTAGAACAACATATTGCTGTTTGAATAAAAGGGAAAAAATCATTTAAATAAAAATATGAGATATTCCCTACTTGAATAAAAAAAGAGCCAAAATTTTCAGATGTATAATTTCAAATAGCCATTAAATAAATAAACTAAAATAAGCAATTGCATTAAAATTACAAAAATTGGGGATAGAAAAAAAGGAATAATTGCATTACATAAGAATATGCAAAAGAGTAAAAACTATTTTCTATTGTATTTAAAGCGAAATTTTGACATTACATTTTCTGAACTTTTATTTTATCCCTTGTACCGAAATGTCTTTGATTACTTTGAGCACAAAAAAGAAATACTGATCATTAAATTTTCAGTATTTACCTAGATTTTTTCCTGAAGTTTTTTTTTTCCTTTATAAACTTAAATCGCTTATTTTTCGAATATAAGTATAAATTTGAAACTAAAGTAATTATGTGTTGTACATATGTTTCGCACCAGAATAATAGCTAATCAGGGTAGCATTTTTTTCGGCACACATTTAAGATATAATAACTATCTAAAATAAATATCGAAATACTACAGCAATACTTAATTTTTTTTATATGGCAACACGTAATGTGGGTATCAGATGAGGAGATTGTGATACGCTGCTAAAACCATTTGCGTTTGTCAAAAGCAAATTAAAATTACTTTTTTACTTAGAAGCACGTAATTTGGCTGTTAGGTGGAGAGTAGAATACTCTGCAGTAAACCATTTAGTGTTAGTCAAAAGCAAATTGCATGACTTTTACTCGCTGTTTCTAAACCCCTTGGAGTAGGAAACCCTACACCAAGTCCAAAGAACCTAGGTCCTCGGCGAAGAGTAGTAAGCATCTTCACTTTATGGCGAGGTACCACTAGGGCTGAATTCTGACTTGACCTTAAAGAACATCGACTTGTCTCGGCAGACGACTTGTCATCGACAGATCTCGGTTCAAAATTACGAGACCAGGGTCCCTTAATTTTGAACTGAGTCAAGTGAAGAGACCCGAATTAGACCCGACCCCGCACCTCCAGAGGTAAATGAGAACTTGGAGGACATTGTAGCCACGACCTATTTTACGTGCCCCGGCCACCATTAGTGAACACGGCGGTGGATTTGCAGCGACGATCATCGAACCAGTTACGTTCATATCACTGGCTCGACGCCTTTACCAACCTGGCTTTTAATCGTAATTTAGACATTTCTGTCCCAAATAATATCTGCAACATCCTGTTGAAGATATAGCTATTTCACTATCACACACCATTTGAAGTGGTTACTTATTTCTCCATACGTTCAAAAAATCGTACTTTCATATCATACAAAATGTACTTAATTTCATGATTAATGAAAATTGAGAACAAACTCAAATACTTTTCATTTGATAATCAACGTATATGTTAAAGATTATATTCTTACGTGCATACTTTTTTGACTGGCACAAAATATTTATTAGGAGTCGATGGGAAAGTTCTGTGTACACCAATCATCCTCTCTCTCTCTCTCTTTCTCTCTCTCTCTCTCTCTCTCTCTCTCTCTCTCTCTCTCTCTCTATATATATATATATATATATATATATATATATATATATATATATATATATATATATATATATAATATTAATATATATATATATATATATATATAATATTATATATATATATATAATATTAATATATATATATATATATATATATATATATATATATATATATATATATATATAAAGAGAGAGAGAGATGCAACACTTATGTATAAATATTTATATTTGTAATACCTAGTTTTCAGTAAAAATGGCTTAATTTTATCACTGATTTATTTTTCACATTTTCAAGCCAATTAATCTTCAATGAAATGAAATCCAATCGGAAAAAATAGGAGGGTAGATGTAAAGGATTTGTACTAACCGAATAATAAACTAAACAGTTTAAACTTACTTGCTTTCCCTTCGAGATATCGTTATACGAACACCATCATTGCCATAACATTACGCATATATATGATGAAAAATATTTACAGTAGGGATTCAGTTCGTATAACTGGCAGAAAATAATAGGCTCCATACATATTTACTTTTGGGACATGTTTAACTATACATCTTACTACATTTATGCTAAACTAGTTTTTTTTTAAGTTTTAAATATAGAATTCTTTTTTAAAAATGATTCAAATGCATGACTGAGCTAGGGGAAAATTTAATTTAATTGAATGTGCGATTTAGGTTTTTTCTCAGAGGCATGTAGTCACTGACTAATCATTATTTTCCTAATTCTCGGGAGACTATTATAATTATAATAATAGGATATATCATGTCGGAATTTTGTTAAATTTCCTAATGTTCATTGTTAAAGTACTGAAATTACTTTATTTCTTTTATATAGCTTTTCAGGTACGTGAACTTTAATTAACTAATTCAATATTCATGGGCTAGAGAGAATGAAAAACCAAAATTCCTAAAGGCCTTGCACAGATTGCAAATTAACATTTATGGTTAAGTATATATTAAAATGTCAGATCTCACGACAGTTGCACCAGTGAGAGAAAAAATATGTATTTGATATACATCAAAACTTTTTGTGAAACCTTCGTAATGACATTAAAATAAGGTCATTGCCAAGGTAGAAAGTTTTGAAACTGCAATTTATGATATTTAGATTCTTAGTACGTAAGATAAATAAGAGTTGAACTCAATCTAAGAAACATTTCAGTTTTAATGTGATATGTTAGAGTGTGTTAAACAATTTAAATTTTTTTTCCGGATAATATTAAGTAAAACATCAAGTCCTTACTAGATATCATAGAATAACTTAGTGATGTAACGGTACTGTCAACTTACTGAAGAAGAAAATGTTTTCAACACAGATTCTTAAGACGACATTGCTATTTTAGATGCCAAAGAACGTTCTGGGTTAGAGAGATTTTGGCAGGCTGTATGGAAATGAAAGACGTTTTTAAACTATATTACACTGCATAAACGTCATTTCACCAAAAAACTGTTTACTTTCAAATTTTGCTGTTTCGGACTCAGTCCTCCAGAAATAAGTTATCTCTTACATCATATTTATAAGATATTCAATGAGATTTGCAGTCATAAAATTTCTAAATCATTCAAAAGAAGTGTAAAATATTGCGTAATTTATGTAATCCATTTCTATTTGAGGAAATGATGTGACTTGTTGTGTATTTTCTCATTTTTTTGTATTAAACACATATTAGAAGGATTAATAACCTGTATTTCATAATTAATTATATTTTGTATTTCATAATTAACTTTAAGAGACATTTTATTATATTATAAAAAGAAAAAAAGCATTTTGTGCAATAGGACATTCTAATTGTATAAGCCTAATTTAAAAATTAATTTCCTGTTTGAATTCTGTCACCAAGTTTGGTAACATGAAAAAGAAGAAGTAATAGTGAATAATATGGTAAATTTTACATGAGTATTAATTAAATGTAAGAAGCATGCATTTTAATTAATACCCCAAAGGATATTTTTAAATGAAATTAGATAGAAATCAATAACCTTATAATTTAATTTTTATTGTGACAGCATGAACTGTTAATTTCTAGTTTCTATTATGTAAGTATAAAGATACACAAGACAGCTGTAGTTTTTTAGTCACATGAACAATTATGAACCTTTTTCATAATCTTGTATCAATCTCGAATATTTTAGAAAAATATTCATTTAAGAGTCCTACAAAATGTGACTGTCTTATTTGAAACATCTATATTTTAAACTAGTAGGTTTTAAAATTTATGTTTATTTATATCAATTTTTTTAAAATTTGACTGCACTTTCACGTTGCTTAAAGGAATTTATATAGATAGCATTTGAAATGATATGTATTGATAAAAGATTTGAAGAATTATTCATCTCGCCGTTTAAAAAAAATGTTACATTCTTTAAACAGCCATTAAATTTATATTCAAACTAATCATTTATTATACAATATATCTCACATATTTGTATTAATATGCAAATGACAATGGAATGCCATTTCTCCAACTGTAAATTATATCTTTTATTTTACTTTATGACTTAGTATTTTACAATATTTTTTGTCTTATTTCATCAATAGTGTAAGCTAAAATGAAGTCAATTTACCTTGAATGTTTCTTTGTGATGCTAAAAAGTCTAGTTGTTTATTTTGATAAAATGTTTACTACTTTTTATATGCTTTATAAATGTGTTTTTTTTATCTTTATCAATAGATACTTTTATTTTAGGGAAATCTATTGTTTATCATTTCTATGTCAAAATACAGAAGAATTTGTATTCTTGCATATGTCTATAATATATTAACCTTTAAGTCCCATACGCATTAAATCCGGAGTGTTTCATTACGTTAAAAGGTTTGATCTCTGAATGCTGACATGCCTGTGATTGGTTTGACATATCATGTGGTCAATGACTTGAGTTCTATCATTGGTTAAAATTCGTAACACAAATGCTATGCAATGTTCCACATTTGTTGTAAACAGGCCATTATTCTCTACTGAAATGATCAACATATCATATAACCATATGAGAAAATAAAAATATGTAATCGAGAGTTTTAAAAAATTTCCTCTTGAAAAGGAATATGTGAGTGAAAAATAACACCAATATTAGTAAAAGAAATTTTAAAAAAATTATTATAGACACTTCAACTATTTTGTATAACTAGTTTATCGAATATGCTTTCTATTACTTAATCGTTAAGAGCCCAGGCTTACTTTAGAAAATTTGTCAAATATATTAAAATATAATCTTCAATTTTTATTCAAATATTTATTCATGGTCTAAATGAGAAAATTATGTTTGAGCTTAAATGTTTAGATTAGCCTATAAACAAAATTCTTACTAAAGTTTTAAAAGATATATTAGTTAAATAGCCTTTTCCCAATATATTTTATTTACATATAAATTTTCAATAATTGATAACATTCGCTTCGTTCGTAGATCCGCTTAAATTTTAAATTTTCGCCCAGGGTTGGTTGAAATAGGTTTAAAACTTTTATTTTAACTAGGTTGAAATTTATTATCTTTATAACAGGTAATATAGTGTTTCCTCAAAATTGTGGCAACACTTTATTTTTCGAAATTCATGAGAAAAATATATTGTACCAACATGCGTAATATTTTTCAGATATTTCCAAGTTAATGGAAAATAAACACTTTCCTGGAGAGAAGAGTTTATATTCTTTTATATATATATATATATATATATATATCGTTAAAATTATTTTAACGTTTTCTGCTAACATCTGTGTCAAAAGTTTTAGATAAATTTAAAGATATGCGGTTACGAGATAAACATTTGTTAACACATCCTTTTAAGTATTTATGCTGAGTCGTCTAGTGGCAACGCGTCGACTTTCGACGCCGAAATTGCTCGGTTCGAATCTGAACATTCGCCTTTAAGGCGACAATGAACCATGAAAAACCTTTTTTTAATTGGGTGTAACGAAACTCTTGGGCAAAACTTTAAGGGGTGATAGTATACATCAAGACAAAAAATATTATATAGGAAACTCAGGGTCCCAAACGTCTCCCAAAGGAGATAGACGCTATTAAAGTTTAGGGTCCGAAATTTCAAATTATCATAAAAAAACGGGAAAATTTGTCGATTCGTTTGCTGTTTTCGCTTAAATTATTCTTTATGTCAAGATTTTCTGGAAAATAAATTTTAAAGATAAAGTTAAAAAATGTCGATAGAGGGCGTTTTAGACTTTGGAGTAACAAACAACTATTTTTTACTGTTATTGTTTGTATCAGATGAAATGCTTTCAAAAGCTTAGACTTAAACTTAAATTTTGAGCTCAAAATCTGAATCTTTGGGGGTGGTTATGTCGCGAAAACTCAACAGTGTTCAGGAGGTGAAATTTGAACCCCCCTCCTCCCCTGTACGCAGTTCAGTTATTCACGATTTTGGATGGTCGGTCGTAGACCAGGCAGCAACTATTACCCACTAAACGTAAAATAAACGAGAGAGGGATGACAAAAAATAAAAAAAAGTTATCGATAACAGACATGAGCAATTTCTGCTCGCAAAATACCCGATTATGCAAGTCACCCGATTTGCATGCAAAGTGTAGTACACAAGGATTTAACTGTATGGCTCTAACTGTATGTAAGGATGTAAAGTGCTGTAAAAGCTTTGGTTGTCTGCATTCATCGTGTTTTCGTTTTTGACGGCTATAAGGATGACCAGCTACACTAGTCAAGAAATGGCTGATATCCATTTCATTTACGGCGTTGCAGATGGGAATGCCCTAGAGGCCCGGCGATTGTACGGGAAACGATTTCCTTCAACACGCTTGCCAAACCGAAAAACTTTCGAACGCTTTCATCGGCGTCTCAGAGAAACCGGCTCGATTTTCAGTGGGATGCACGACACTGGGCGTACCAGGAGTTCCAGGACACCGGAACTTGAAGAGCATGTGTTGCGTGAATTCGAGGAGCAATCGGAGACGAGCACGCGGACTGTAGCCAATGCCGCAAATGTGAGCCACATGGCGGTTTGGCGAGTATTGAGTGCAGAATGCCTTCGACCCTATCATGCGCAGCGTGTGCACGCCTTGAAAGCAACCGACCATCAGCCACGTGTCGATTTTTCACGATGGTTCCTCCAACGATTGGCTGTGCAACCAGACTTTGCCGCACACGTGCTGTTCACCGATGAATGCAATTTCAGTCGGGAAGGCATTTTCAATGCGCACAATGCACACAACTGGACTTACACTAACCCACACGCTACCCGCCCTCATTCATATCAACGCCGTTTCAACGTCAATGTGTGGGCTGGAATTATTCACGATCATTTGATCGGGCCATATCTTCTGCCAAGGCGTCTGGACGGAGGAACGTATCTGGTATTCCTATAAGTGGTGCTTCCAGTTCTGCTGCAAAGTGTTCCAGCCAACATAAAGTCTCGTATGTAGTTCCAACATGATGGAGCGCCTGCACATTTCAGCGCAAATGTGAGAAGTGCATTCGATACAGCATATCCAGGGCGATAGATTGGACGGGGTGGTCCGGTAAATTGGCCGGCACTCTCGCCTGGCCTCTCCTGTCTAGACTTCTTCATCTGGGGCCATATGAAGAGTCTTGTTTACGCAAGTCCGGTCGACTCCAACGAGGAACTGGTTGCGAGAATTGCCGTCGTAGCAGGCGATATCCGGGAGATGCCCGGGGTATTTGCTAATGTTCGAAAGTCCCTCCGCCGGCGGTGTGAGACCTGCATCCTTGCTGGTGGCTCTTTCGAGCAGTTTTTGTGATTCCACAAGTAAATCATGCGTGTACCATTTTCTACGTGTCATCATTCATTCAACCTTCATTCATGCGCACGACGTGCGTACATCAAATTGTTTTTTTTTTCTTATTTCGAGAGGAGAAATTGTTCATGTCTAGTATTATGAATAATTTTTTTAATTTTGTCATTCCTCTTAAGCTATCTTTATATAGTTATAATAAAAGTTAGTAGCAATATTTCATTTACAGTCATATTTATAAAAACTATAAATCGATTAAAAATAGGTCATTTTATGCAAAATTTTATCAAAAAAATTTCTTTTTTTGTAAAAGTTTTTAGTTGTTTTAAAACAGTATAATTAATTGAAAACTAAGTTTTATTCTAACATATATGAATAATCATTTTATGAAACTTTATGAAAATTCAAGAAAAATTATGACGCATGGAACATTTTGAACTTACCGAAACGACATGAAAAATTGTTTTGAGAAAATGGCATTTAAAGTTTTAATCTGACTAACATTTCCATTGTTTACTTTGAAAAAAAAATACTTATAACTCCATTAATGATGATCGGATCAACATACTTTATATTTTAAATTTAAAGTTGAGGAGTTGCAGAATCATTATCTGAAAGAAAAAATTCGTTTTGGGGACATATTTTTGTCAATCTGAAGGTCCATTGTCACCTTAAAAATCACTTCTTGTCTAGGCTGGATATGGGCACGTTAAATTTGTCAACCGGGAAGTTCCTTTTGAGGTCAGAGAGGATACGAGCTCGTCAGATGGTGGTAATCACCTCTGGTGGTGATAGGACAATTTTGAGGTTTCACCTAGTTATAGGGATGCGACATCGACAACAAAACAACGATGTTTTGAAACATCGGTATTCAATATTAAAACATCGATGTTTTGAAACATCGATATTCAATATTAAAACATCGATGCTAATAAAACATCGCCCAAAAACCATCGATGTTTTTAAACATCGATGTTTTTGAGCATCCATTTTTTTAAAAACTGGCTTAGTAACCTCTAACATGTTACTTCGGTTAGTCGTGGGGGGGGGGGGGGGGGAATTTAATTTTACTCTTTGATTGGGCTGACACAAATGACCAAAACTTGGTTATTAGAGTCAGCTCATATCACAGAATTTCCATGACACATTTTATTACTTTTACCAGAAAATTGAGGAAGAAATTAGTGCTATAAAAATAATTGATAGTTGCAATTGAAAATTATTGTAAATATCAAGTCATATTTATTTCCAAGTTGGAGAATAATTTACCTCCAGGAGGCTTAAATAATTTTGTAAAAAAAGAAATTCTGAATTTCTTGACACATGATAAAAGGATTGGTTTCATATCAATAGTGTATATACGGCAAAATCATTTAAAAGAATTTTTGAATTTACATTTACGGAGTGTGAAAATTATGTTTAGGTGGTTAATTTTTTTTATTACGGTGCTTTTCATAAAAAAAATCTTCGAACAACGTAAAACATCGAGCACAAAACATCGATGTTTAAAAAAAATCGGCTGAGTCGATGTTTAGAACATCGATGGTTTGAAAACATTGACATCGATGTCGCATCCCTACCTAGTTAAGACGGACTCCGAACAATGTGGTGCTATTGTAAACCAGAGCCGCACTCCTGAGGCAGCAAAGCCTATACGGACCTTCTCTGAAACTTCCGCTTTGGAAGCATTAGGATCTATAATAACAAATATTTACGATAAAAATAAGCTTATAATATAAATTTTCATTGAAAGTTAACATGATAAATGTATTGGACTAACACTTTTATCACGTTATAAACATGGTATTTTTAAAAAAATTGTGCGGTCGGGGGACCCCCGTCAGGAACAAAGTTCCTTACGTTATTTTTTCAACTCTAAACGTATACACACACACACACACACACATATATATATATATATATATATATATATATATATATATGTGTGTATATCCGTTATTGGCCACACATCGTGGGGAATTATACCATTCCACATCTACACTGCCATCTGTATCCAGAAATTTGAACGATTTGTATAATGTAATATATATGTATATATATATATATATAAGTATACATATATATATATATATATATATAATATATATATATATATATATATGTATATTTATATATATATATACATATATATATACATATATATACACTGCGCTATTCCCAGAATGAGTGGGAATAGAATTCATTCCAGCGCTTGTGCGGGGATTTGAACCAAGGACCTCTCGCTCCGTAGTGCGATAGTCCGATACTGCGTAGTCCGATGCGATAACCATTCAGCCACAGAGTCCTTTAGAAAAAGCTCTTATGAAGGGGGCATAACGCTTTTTCGTTACGTGACGATTCCTGCGAGTTCACTCTACTGTAAGCCGCGTAAAAGAACTTCGTTCCCAAAAAATCCGAGATGAATATAAAAGTATATTTGCAACCACTTGTCATTAGCAATGCCTATTTAATGGTATTTCTCTTCTAAATAAAGTCAAGTTCAATAAAAAATTGCGACCTTCTTTTAAAATATGGAAATATTTCAAATGTTTAAATTGTGTATCCCTACTAAAAAGAATAAAACGAAACAGAGGAAGTTAGTAGATTATCTGAAAGCTATTATTAATTGTAACTGAATAGTGTTTAATAAAAGCTAGTGTCTGCGTTTTGATGTTTGTTGTCTAAATTCTAGAATTAAGAATTTTAATGAGATCAGTAAAGTACAGGAATGTATGTTTTTAAAGTAAAGAAAAAGTTTTTCTTATTTAATGTACGTTTCAAGTTTTATGGGCCGATTGAGTTTCTAGAATCTTCGTTTGTTGATTCATCTCATTGAGAACGTAGTTAACGGTCTTAAATATTCAGACTTGCTGCAATTAATAAAAAGAAAATTGTCATTGCTTATTGTTTTACTCCAGACAACTTATTTTGCTTTTAAGATTCTCTAGTAATACATGCAAAACTTCCATGGTTTGGCAGAAGTATTACACAGCATTTAATAAAGGGTTTAAATTAAATCACATAGCACTTTATACCACAAATAAACATGTGTTTCGTTATAAAGAATTCAAGAGTGATTCTCATAGGAATTTGCACTGGTTTCTATTTTTTTTTTGTTGCTAAATCAATCTGGAGGGCACAGTTTCCAAATACTATCTAAATAAAAATATATTTATTCTACAGGGAAGAGGGTACATTTTATAGTCATAATAAACTATAGCAAAGGTATCTTGGTAGAAACGTTATAGGGAGATTTGAACTTATGAATGCTGGATATCCGTCAGAGATATAGGGGGCGGCAGAATGGACTCCAACATTTCAAAATGTTTCTAATTTTTCTGCTAAATCAATCTGGGGGGTACAGCTTTCAAATAATATCTAAATAAAAATATTTTTATTCTACAGGTAACAGGGTTCATTTTATAGTCATTATGAATTATAGCAAAGGTATCTTAGTAGAAGTATATTCAGATTTCAACTTATGAATGCTGGGTATTCGTGAGAGTTATAGGGGGATGGCAGAATGAACTCCCACATTTAAGAATGTTTCTAATTTTTTTGCTAGATCAATCTGGGTGGGGGGGGCAGTTTTCAAATAATGTCTAAACAAAAATATTTTTATTCTACAGGTAACAGGGTACATTGTATAGTCATAATGAACTACAGCAAAGGTACCTTGGTAGAAGAGTTATATTCAAGTTTGAACTTATGAATGCTGGGTATTCGTGAGATATATACAGGGTGGCAAAATGGACTCACACATTTCAGGATGTTTCTATTTTTTTTTGATTAAATCAATCTGTGCGGGGGGGGGGGGTACAGTTTAAAAAAAATATCTAAATAAAAATATTTTTTTTCTACTATTCTAAATATTTAAATTTTATTCTAAAAAAAATTTATTCTACGTTTTGTTTCAATAATAAACCATAGCAAAGGTATCTTGGTAGAAAAGTTATAGTCAGGTTTGAACTTTTGAATGCTAGGTATTCGAGAGAGATGTATTATGCGGCAGAATGGACCCCACATTTCAAAGGTTCATACAAAACGGACGAGACAGTTTACATGTAAAAGCTTTAAATATTCGATAAGTACTAGCAATCTAGTTTTCTTCCACAAGGTTTTTAAAATAACATCACTCAGGTGGTGCCCGTTACTACCGATGCATTGCCGAAGCTATTTTCCAAAGCTTTCCCTCACTCTGTTGCTCATGTCTGGCGGAAAGGCGGCAACTTCTTCATGAATCGCGAACTCCCGGATTCATTGCATATTTTTAGGTGTTCTAACGTTCCGAGGACTACCACTTTCTTTCCTTAATAATGCATACCCATATGCTCTCACGAGTGAAAATCCATTGCCTAATTGTTTTACGATCAGAACGGTATCAGTTGCATAGAGCCAGAATCGCGTCCTAAATGCCATCTGTGTCGCTGTCACATTATGGTTGTTTACAAAGAACGCCTGGATAAGGAAAAGGTGAAATTCACCAGACCAACTCATGGTGTGTACCGACAACTAGAAAATCCTCCCGAACTGTTGTCCCCTCCCACGCCTCCCTACCCCGCAACCCTCCCCTTACCAATGACCTTCAAAAGTGTGGACGTCCATTCTGCTCCACCCTGTACTAAGATATTCGACCTGAAAATGAATGTTGTTTGAATGATCAACATAAGTTAGTCAAAATCACTGTTTTTTTTTTAAATATGTCGATATTGGTGTATCTTATGTCTTATTAGCACTGTTATAAAAGATTTTTAACTGTAAATTACTAGTGTTATCATTTTGATAGTTTCGCGTTTCTTTATTTTTCAAGTTCGCCAAAATTTTAACAAAATAAGTAATACCTCAGTTCCTTAGGGTCGTATAACAGAGTAAAGGAAATAAATAAGGAATTTATTTAATTACACATTAGGGGGTATTTAAAATCTTAAATCGAGTGTTTTTATAGTTTGTAATTTTTATAGGATTACCAGTTTATTTTATTTGTACATTGGTATTTGAAATATACTAGAAAGCAACACATTTTTAAGTTCTTATTATACATTTTCATTTTTTTAAGTAATTTTTACAAAACTCTCAAATTTGCTGTTATTTTTGCAAATAAACATCCGCACCAAGACATTTAATAAAAATAATAATAGTCATTTATCATTTATGTAATTTTTTGTTGAGTGCGTATTAAGTGGGATTATTAACGAATAAACTATTATAAATTTCATCCTGCTCTTCTAGGATATTAAAAATTTGATATCCATTACGTTTTGTTCATTTTCAAATTTTTTGTATTACTTCACTGTAATGTAAGTAACACGCGTATGGGAATATAATAGATTTAAAAAAAAGACATAAAATGCGTTGAATAAACATGAGACTTAAGACGTGAGTTTTGAATTTCAAATTTGGATATTTGTTTTCATTTTTTTTATTTACAACTGTAAGGGTATAGAATTTTATAAAGCCCTTAATAATAAAGGTTTATATATTTTTTCGTGTTTAAAGATTTTTTTTACAGCTAAATAAAACATGTTTAATTTTGAAAGGTATTGTCAAAGTAAGAGAACGATTCTCCGTGCTTCATTTTCATAGGAATTTATTATGCCCACTTACAATTTCATTAATATTTAAAATAGGCATTATTTTAGTTCACTTCATTGCAATTTGCTGTGAACTGTATATGTTTGCTGTTTATTTTCGCTCCCCTTTTTAATGCATTTCTTAATAATACTCCATTTTGTGCTACGTTTCTTTCCTACATGTAATATTTAAACTTTTTTTTAAATCATTTTTTTTTACACAATGGATAAAGTTTAACCCATAGGAATGAATTTTTGAATCTTAATATTTTCTTTTTTACATAAGGCTACTTTTATATCTGGTTAAATGTGTAAAATGATGTAATATGCAACGATAAGTAAAGGTCTCTTTTAACGTTTGTGACGTTTGAAAGTCACGAATATCTTCCCTTTATTTAATCACTAATGTTATGCTTTCATTGTTTTTCAGCAAAATCAATCTTTCTTGTTTAATTTGCATAATCATATAAATTTTAACTACATCCTAAACTTAAATTGAATTACTTTCTATGTCATAAAAGTAGTGTTTCCAAAATCTAAGCATTAAACATTCTAATTGCAGTATATGATATTTAAATTCAGAAAACAGTACGTACATCACAGGCTACCTTCTTTCCGCGTAACATTAATGCACGTCGGTCTGATATAATGTGGAACTGCAGTCTGTATTGATGAATTTCAAAGTGAAGAAGTTTCTCGATAGATGGCAGGAAAGTCGGTTTTCTCATAATTTTCCAGCTTTCATTCTGTACATCGAAGTTCTTGGAAAATTAAAATATATTACTCAAAGGGTTGTAATTTCCGAGAAAAGATGAATGTTATATGAAACAAAAACAGTTAAATGTGTTTATATTTCACTTAGTTAAAAGAGTTTAAATTGTATTTTGTATGTAAGCATACATGGGTTTGTGAATATATTAAAATGTGGTGCAAAAATGTGTTGCATTTCGCAGAAAGAGTTAAGATACCTCGATCATTACGCTCCTTATGCATATTTATTCCTCACGTTCGCTGTTTAGTTATGTATGTAACATAATTTTTTGATGTCAGATGGATGAAATTAGATATTTGTTATAAGAAGGAACAACAATTTAAGCCCATAAAATATGGGTTTAGGGGTTTCTGTTTACGTTCGGGGGTTAGTTAGAGAAACGAAGATATATATATATATATATATATATATATATATATATATATATATATATATATATATATATATATATATATATATATATATATATATATATATATTGAATGCAAAGAAATTGGTAAAGCTTTTTTTACGAGATCATTCACTAAACACCAGTCAGTTATTTCTCTCAGTGTAATGCCTGGGATAAAATAACTGAAGAAGTAAACACTTTTCCTGAAAATCTCTACTCATTACTACTTAACCGTAATAACAAAAACGCTTTTCATATGAAACGTATGGATTTTTTTCTTCCATTTTCTAGAATGAAAATAACAAAAAACAAAATGCATTACACATAGATATATCTTAAATTATTCAACTGAAACTTTTTTAAAAAGGAAAAAAAAACTTGAGATAGATATTTACTTGAGAAGACGAGAGATACCAAAAACTTTCAACTTTACACTGTTTGAGATTTATGATTGTTCAGAGGTCCCTTTAAAATTCTAATAAAACTTATATTAATATTGAACTTATATTAAACTTAAAATTATATGAAAGAGTATTGTAACTTATATTTAATTAATTACTAATTATATTTATTTCTTCCGAGACACACAATGAATTTAATATTTTGTATTTTTTTGTAAATAAATATCCAAACAGGCCAAGTACCCTTTCTTCCCTCTTCCCAGAATGATATTTTTTCGAGACTTAACCCCTTAACTGCATACCATGTCATTCATGCCGCCCCTTAATTTGATAAATAAATTTATTAAGTAAATCAAATTTCATTTTATATGTATTTTTGTTATCGGGCAGAATAATTTCACATATTTATTGAAAATTACATCTTATTCTTTCATATACAATTTATTTACTTGTACACTTAAACAGTTGTCCAATAAACTTACTTCTAAAAAATACTATACTTATATATAATCCATTTCGTTTATCATGTATCCCAAAAGAGCTCAGAATTTATACAGGCATTTAAATTTCCTATTACATAAATTTAAATTTCAGTCCCAGACTAAAGTCTTCCGATTTATGTATACATTGTTGATGCTTTAACAGAAATCAGACATTGGCTGATGTATTTTTAACGACTTCATGATCTTCCTCCTTTAACGTTTGAAAATGATAAGCCGTGAAATATTCTATAAATATAGCAATTTGTCTTCTACGACAGGCAGGATTCTTAAGGAACTTATAATACTTTTATAAGTTGCTTTGCTTGGGTTCACATTAGTATTATTATTTTATTAAAAATTATACTATAAATCGACTGATTTTGTTTTAATTATCTTCAGTTTTATGCGAATTTCTTTTCTATAGTTTTGCATTTTACTTACACAGCACTGTTTCATAAGTACGGGGCTAGTATTTATTTCGCTGGGGCATTTTTTATCAAAGTTCATTATACGTTAAAGTAGTATTTTATCTGTAAAATATTTTTATACTTTGATTTTTTTATGATTTTCTAAATAATACTGTATATGCTTTTGGTAATACAGGAGGAATAGCACAATCGTGTTTTCAATTCATAAAAGTTTATTTAAAGAGTGCATAATATTTAGGCCTTTTTTACCCGCAATAATACTTATATTAATGACCCAACTCATGTTAAAAAAATTATACATAAACCAAAAGTATTTATTGTTGGCAGATTTCATTGAATTATAAAGTATTTGTACTAATATAAAATTATCCGTAATACTTGTAATTAAGACTGTCGAAATGCAAATTATGTATGCATTTATTACTTTTAAAATGCCATGGAAGAAAAGCTTTCAGATTCAACTAGTAAACATCATATTTATTTATTAGAGTTCTAACGTATTTAATCTTGACCGTAATGATGTATATTTATGTATTATATAAGAGATTCGGAAATATTTTACACAGTTTGTATATCCTCGTATAAACCCATTAAATAATTTCAATAAAATTCGTAAATGTTAAGTAGTTTCTTATCCCTAACTGGGTCTTAAAAGTACCAATACCCATTGAAAATTTTGCTAGAATGAGGGAATTTCATTATCAGGAAAATTTTTTAATTGAAATTCAGAGAATTCAAATTTACTTTGTATAAATAAGAAAATTATAACTGAGCATTTGAAATATGTCAGCGATGTAAACGTATTGAAATAAAAAAAATTCCTAAGAAGTAGAAAATTTATGCGAGATAAACAATGTAAAGGCTCCCATAACTCCAGTAACAAATGCATTACCACGACTCCAAATAAATTTAGTTCATATCCTTTACACCATCTATTAAAATATCTATTAGAAGAAAATGTAATGGAACATTATTTTTTGCCCCTATCCTATTACATAACTTATTTTCTCTCGACTTCTTAACGCTTTATTTAAAGTAAAATTCAAAATGCGAGACATTTAATATTCTGGTGCCATTTGCAATAAATGATATTCAGAGGCGTTACAGGCTCGTAGTTCATTGAATCATTTATCCCCTATACGCGGATATCATTAAGCAGAAGTTGAATGCATTTAATTTTATTCTATTCGAGAGATAAGTCTGTTCTTTGCTGCAAATGGCGTTACAGATTTATGATTTTGGGTCCACGAACGGTGTTTTGCATAATCTACGAAATAGAGGAAAGCTATATTAATGTATTTCGGTTTAAACTGCAGCCCATTCAATTCTTTTACGAAATTCATTACATATTTCTTTCTAGAAAGAAGTTTTTCATGAAGTTTTGCTTTTAAAACAGCCTGCTATACAATGTTTTCGGATTATACGGGAAAAAAACTGCCATTATTCTAATCATTACAAATGTTAAAACCATAAATAAAAAGCTGCGATAGTTTTCTTTATATAATGAAACTTCTTTATCAGACGAGTTTGCGGGATTTTCGTGACCTTTCAACAACATTTTCATGGCGAGCAGGCAAATATGCAAGGAGTTGGAAGTTTCTATGAGTATCAGGAAGATATAGTTACATAGTGAATTTATATATACAATCGTGTAAAATTTGACGTTAAAATTTAGAGAAATCTAGAGTTTTCAGATGTAATCTTTTTGTTTGTGAAAGCGTAGAATTATATGTGTTGGCATTTCCTAAACCTAGAAAAACAGATTTACCCCGTATCACGAAAGATAATATTTTAACTTACTGTGATAAGTGATTGTTAAATGATATTTTTGAGATTTTTTTATTGTTACTAAATCTATTTTCTTTAAGATTTGTGTTCTTTTGTTTTTTAAGTTTTATTAAAGTAATCTATCAACAAAATTTTGTGTGATGTTAGTCCCCGAGAAATTTTGACATGTATAATTTTAATATTAAGAAACTTTATAAAACTATTTTCTTATTTGATAGAAGTTAACTGCGAGTAATCATAAACGTGCCTATGACTTTCGATTTATTTGCCTGTAACTGTTAAAAGCAGATCATCCGTAATTGTACTAAACATTAAATTAACACTTAGGTATTGTACTCTTAAAATATTTATATTTATGCTAAATAATTGTATTCCTGCTAAATAACGTAAGTGTTAAAGAGAAATCGTCAAATGTATGTTATACGAACAATAAATCACATTTATAAAATGTGTCCTTCGAAACTGTTATAATGTTATTTCTACTAAGTGATTCCCCAGGGATACATCATTATTTTCTTTCGCAAGGCACTTATTTTAATGTTACTTCGCTACAGGCACCTAATTCAAGCTATTTCAACTACGCATCTCGAAGTTGTAATTAGATACTAAGTGATATGACGTATATTAACACACTTTATCATATCTCTTAGTTATTATACAGGAATGATGATACTACTCCAAACTAAAAGTGAAATCACGTGTATTGCTAATAACCGTGACTTGTAACTCTGTGTTAATTTTTTTTTATACTGAAACGTAAAGAATGGTCCCAAGTACCATACAAATTGTTTATCAACTTCCCTTGATTCTATGGTGCTCTCACGGTGAAAATAATTTAAATAAATTCTCAAAATTGAAGTTTAAATTTAATCATTATTGTCAAAAAACAGTCCTCGGAACTACCTAATTTAAATAAATCCTGATCCCTACATCCTTTTCAGGATACTCCTTTCGCGGACCACCTTCCTTTCAATGTATGCATATTTAATGAATATGAAAGAAAGAATGGAAAAATAGCGAGAAAATTCAGCTATGTAGGAAAACGTATAACTGAAAACTAACTAACTAACTAACTACACTGCTGGCCACCCAAATTGCAACACCAAGAAAGACAAGAGATATCACACAAAATTTATTTTGTAGATAACATGTTGACCAAGTATCAAATGGTTAAATTTATACACTTCTGTGAAATGTGGTTCCTGCCAAAATCAGTTGCCAGAGTAGTCGCCATTGTTGGAGATCATCGCTGCCACACGCCTCGGCATTGATACAAAGAGACTTTGGATGAGTTCTTGGGGTACAGCAGACCAAGCAGCTTCCACACGTTGCCAAAGTTGATCTGCTGTGGCAGCTGGGGATGGAATCTGGGTCAATCGTAGAGCAACCATGGACCACATGTTTTCTATCGGCGAAAGATCCGGAGAGCGAGGTGGTCAGGGAAGCAATTCAATCTGGCGATTGACGAAGAACCGTTGGACAATGCGTGCCACGTGTGGTCGTGCATTATCCTGTTGAAATATGGCTGTGGGCAAGCCCTAAAGGTAAGAAAGGACAACTGGCTCCAACACCTCGGAGATGTAGCGCTGGCTGTTTAAAGTACCGGCAATGCGTACTAGAGGTGTGCGAGAGTGATATCCAATACCACCCCATACCAGTGTGGCGGTGCATAACGCAGCTGTTCAGCATCCTCTCTTCACGGTGTCTCCAGACTCGAATGCGACCATCGTGGTGTTGCAGACAGAGGCGTGACTCGTCAGTAAAGACAATTTCATTCCATTCTGCCGTCCACATCCTTCTGTCATCGCACCATTGGCGGCGAAGACGTCTGTGGTTCTGTGTCAAGGGTAGACAAAGCAATGGACGTCTTGCGGACAGACCACTCTGCTGTAAACGGCGTCGAATGGTACTCGCAGACACTGGATGATGCGTTACAGACTGCATGTGCTGTGCTATGGTTCGTGATGTGACTGAGCGATCCGTCGCTGCCATGCGCACAATTTGCCTGTCATAACGTGAAATGGTGCGCTGAGGTGGATGCGATCGAACACGCCGGTCCGTCGTACCCTCCTGCATCCAACGATCATATATCCGCATTACAGTTGTTTGGTTTCGTCCAACACGACTACCGATTTCCCTGAAAGATAATCCACAATCTCGGTAGGCCACTATCCTTCCTCTGCCGAACTCGGATACTTGATCAAAAGATGATCGCTGTTTTCGACGAGGCATAATTGATCGTTTTTTTTGAAAAAACTACAAGAAAAACACAATTGCCGAACTTGAAATCGTCAAAATCTCCAAGCCTTAAATAGCGCTTTGAAGTGGCGCCACAGGCGCGCGTGATGTGCGTCCGTGCTGAAATTCTAATCATTTGCATATCTCACCTCCACTAATGCATGTTGTAAATTTCATGTTATTTGCATGTTTCCTTCAGGGTGTTGCATTTACAGTGGCCAGCAGTGTATATATATATATATATATATATATATATATATATATATATATATATATATATATATATTTACACGGCGATTTTTTTTAAACTGACACTACTCAGAGCCATCGGTAGCGCGATCTATCAGCCGGGATTCCACCAATATTGATAGAGGGACTAAGGCCCGTTCCACACCCGGCGTTTTTATCAATGGCGGAAATTTTCCATCGGACGTCGTTCCAACAGTAGACCACAGAAGTCAATTGGAACTTGCACACTGGGCGGAAAATTAAATTTTTCGTCGACGGTAGCTTGTGCAGCTGTCGAGTGCCACTCTGCGCTGGCGGATTTTTTTGACGCCAGATGGAACTAGTTATCCATGTGACCCTATGCACGCTTACACCCACAGCGGATTCTACCGTCATAGGGTCATTTACGAGAGGGGGGGTTTGGGGGTTTGCTGGGTGGGGCGCGCGCTGATTTTCTTGGAATCGTAAAGGGGATTCGAAAAGGAGGGCTCCTCCGATCCCGGCTGGGGGAGGGGGGCGTAAGTTCGACCCCTCTCTTTTTCTTGGACACGTGCAGGATTTGAAAAGGAGGGATGGGCCTTTTCCCCGGCGATGGAGTTTTCTGAAGTGTGTGTAAGCTCTACTTTTAGAACGACCTCTGATGGAAAATTTCCGCCATTGATAAAAACGTCGTGTGTGCAAACGGCCTAAGGATGACATGGTAAAGAGTTTCCGTGAAAAAAAAATAAGTTCCAAAACTCGCGATAGAGGAAGATGTGGTGCTGTTGCTGTCGGCGCACCTGAGACTTGGCATATATGGCAAGTAAAACATCAAAAAGCAAATTCATGACTAAGTATTCGACAGAAGCGTCAGTATTTTGGGCTATAAAGATCGGTGCGCAATCTGTTGTGCCTTCACTTTACAGAAGAAAGGGTCATCAGTCACTTTTTCCCACGTGCATGGGCACGGGGAAAAAGCGACTTGTTCCCCGAACCTAACCCATGTGACATTTTTCTGTGGGGTTATTTAATGGTCAAAGATGTACCTTGGTAGAGTCTCGAATTTGGTGGCCCCATAGGACTAGGACAACATATCCCGGACTTTGATGAACATTCCTGGTGACATGTTACGCTTGGTAGTTGAAAACGTAGAGTTCAGGATGCAATGTGTCGCCCATCAGGACCGTGGTCACATTGAAAACTTATAGGTGGACGGGACAGCATAATTACAACTGTATTATACCCGTATGATTCAATGATTCAGCTATAATAGTCTTTACACGAACAATGTTGTTCGGTGAAACAAGCATTTTATGATAGTAAAAATATTGACGGTGTATAACTGTATAATACAAAGTGTTTAATTGTGGGCCCTCTGATAATGGAGATGCAAATGGTAGAGCTCAAAATGTTTGTCTCAATAATAAAAAATGCTCATTTTTTTTTAAAAAGAAGCATACATTTTTGATGTAAATATACAGAAATGTCGACTTCGACTTAATGCGCATAAAATGATAAAATCATTTCTCTCTCTCTCTCTCTCTCTCTTTGTATATATATATATATATATATATATATATAGTGTTAGATTGAACAGAACTGCATTTTTGATACCTAGATTTGATTTGATTTGATTGCCCAACATTATACGTTATTTTACATTGAAAGGGCGTTGGTAAATAAGCACTCTGAAAAAAGATTCTGGAATGACAACCGGGCATGCATTTATAAAATAGGATATCTTTCTGCTGTCAGAACCGTTCTTGAAAGTAATGTGAAAAATTGGAGTCGAAAGTTCTTTAACTAGCTAAAACATTTACTGCTACTTCAAAGGAAAATAACAAATTGAAATGTGAATACATGCCATAGTTTAAATGTGTAGCCGTATCCTTCATGAATATTTCATGCAGCTTCAACGAAATCTTTCTATTTGTTTGTCAAGTCAAATTTTCTAGGTTTTATTATTGCTCAGAATATGTTGTTCGGCTGTGCAGTGTGAGAATTCCTTTTGTATAAACTTCGTCCGAATGAAAACTTTTGTGATGTATTGATTATCTTTTACTTTTAGTGATGTTTATAGTGAACGTCATATAACTGTGATATATATTTCATATATCACGTGTCTGAGATTAGCTGAATTAATTATTAATGAATAATTTACTTTGCATTTTCCAAAATTTCGTAGGGATAATATTTTTATTGTTTTAAATTGTATAGCTTTTATTAGTATTAAATGAGAAGTGTAGATCATTTAAAAGGAATGTTATATTGGTTAAGTATACATTTTCTAATAACAAAATAAATAATGTTTTCATTGTAATTTACTGCATGCAATATCATGTATAATTAGTATTCTCCTACTTACAGCAATTGTAAAATTTAGATGTTATTGCAGTTCTTAACATTTATAACAGCTTTAAATGAATTTATCAAAATATTTATTTTTTTAGGAAAAGAAAGGACTCTACAAAGAAATCACTAATGACATATTTCATATAATTCATAACAAAATGTAACCATAACAATTACAAATAAACTGAAATTTTAGAACTTACACAAATAAAAATTGAACAAAAGCAAGTTCATTCTGTAAAATTTAGTGTAATTAAACGAAAAAAAAATACATGCAAATAGAAAATAATTTAAAAATGTACACTATAAGCCCAATATATATGAGATAAACAATAATAACTGTTAAAATTACTTCCTGTACCTCATACTATCTGTCTAGTTATAGGAAGGCTGACGTGAGAACGGTTAATATTCCTTATTTATTCTTTTAAGTTTTCCATCAACAAACATGTAGTTGCTTTCAGACATTAATCGAAAATTGAGTAGAATATATTTAAGTTTTAACACCAAAGTCTTTGGCACACATTTTCACTCACTTTCTTCGACTTAAATTGTGTCGATTTAAAACTGACATCGTATCTCCAGCGTACATGATATGTGTACTATCCATTATCATTTTCGTAGCTTCATCTTTTATGGAGTTCAGAGGCTGATTAAAATGTGATTATTAATACAATCTTTCTATTTTCCTTGGATCATTTATATTTCTAATGCAAATAGCTGCATTTATATATTTCTGTTTTCATAGGTTCATTTTTGTTTTTACTTTCCAGAGTCATATTTGCCAGAACTATTGCGATGTAGTATTCTTGTCTTGTATTATTGAAAATGATATAAAAAATTTACCAGTTATAATAACACAAAGTTTTCAAAACTGGGAAAGTTATCTAGTTTAGTTTGTCAAGCAGTGTTCTTCTCTTCAGAATTATCAACAGGGATGAACCCGTTCTCGTATGCTTGATTCAAAATACTTCATATGTATGTGCATGCACATGAGAATTCTCCAATTATTAGATGATTTACCGTTTCAGTTTTAAGCTACAAGGAGAAAGATCTGATGTTAACTAAAAACTCTCTATAACTAATCAAACGCCCTAATTGAAAAATAAATTTAGGCAGTTGAAATCAGTCTTCAAAATATATCAAAACTATCAGTAAAGGTAAATAACAAAATGTGATATTTTCAAAAATGTTTTTTTTTGCTTAATGTGAAAAGTCTGGAAATATTTTGAAGAGTTTTATAAATATATATATATTGCTATAGTGCACAAAAGCAATACTAAATCATACTAAATATTAGAACTTTAATATTCATATTCATTTTCTTATATGAGGTTAAAATCCCATGAGTTACCTTATATTTCATTGGTACAAAGTTCTGCCACCTTGAAAAGCAGATTGCAATAACTGGAATTAAACTCAATAACTTTGTAAAATCTTTTCAAGAGCATTTGCATTAATATTAAATCTCAACCTATGTTATTACTGTTTTGAAAAACTTAGTATATATGGATGCATAAAATTATTATATTGTTTGAATATTTTGTAAAATGTACGGTATTTATGCTTCGTTAATTTATTAGACTGTTACTCTAAAAAGAAAACAACATGTAGAAACTTTAATTTAAGTTGATAAGTTGTACGTCCATACTAATAAATATGTAGCCTGTCTATATATAAATGACTTTTTTATATTACATATAAACTTTTACTATGTATCATTGGATAAAATATTCAGGATGTAAAAATATTGTACAAAATTTATTTATTCCTCTTTAGCAATGCGTTAAATTGAATACGTAAAATTGCGCTATATTTCACCATTCAAAGCAAAGTGTACCTGGTACAAAAATTTTAAAATTTATAGACAGAAAAATAATCAAGCTTTTATCGGAAAATGGAATATGATGCATCTATTTGTGAAAATATAAAGCTTCTATAAAATGAATCTGAATTTGTGAGTGAAAAACTTCGAAAAACAAAACAAAGCAAAAAATGCATCCAGGAAGTGAGTCTTGGGGGACATTAAAATTCTGAAAATAGTTACGCTCAAAGTAATACATTTATCCTTAAGGAAAAAGGCGCACAAAAAATTTGTTTTAGCCTTTTTTAGTACATTATGGTAGGACTACAAAATATTCAAAATACGGAAAGCTGGTGTATTTTTATTCAATTTGCTTTCAGTGTTACTGCAGTTTTCATAGCTGTAAATTCTGCATATTCTTTGCATACAAAAATATAGACGTTGTTACATTTTCACAATTTTAGATTTCAGTTCTCAAATAAAGTAGGGATTATCTATCTTATTTTAAATTTATATATATATATACATATATATATATATATATATATATACATATATATATATATATATATATATATATATATATACATATATATATAGGCGTTAAATTATAGGGGAAATACATGAAGGCCTTATATGGTTAGTGGTCCAACTCCATTTTTGTTCATTTTGAGATATTACAGAGCCTTCAAGTCTAATGAGTGCTGAAAAATGACTGCTGAAATCAGATTTGCGATGACCTGTGTTGGCAGCAGAAATAACCTGGAGGTGTACCAGTTTTAAAATAAGATAGAAATGACTTGTATGTGCATGAAAGTGAGGCTAACTCCATTTCATTTTAAAGTGGTGTTGGCCCACTATTTAAATAAGGCTTTCACACGATATATGTGCTTCAGGAGACATTAGTCGATTTATATAAAACAATGCATTGGATTACCAGATTTTGAATGCGCTTATAGGAATAAATTTATTTAAGTTCCTTTACGGATTATATTTAAGTGGACAAGGGACCTTAAAGCTCGATTTTTTTTTTACTCTAACATTTTTGACTGATTATAATATAGAGTCATATATAGACTCTATATATAGAGTCTATATACAGAATGAGAATAATTAATATTCTTTATTACTACATTGAAAGACACTTCGAATTCAAAATAAGGATTTTTTGGCAGAATAATGCCTGTTTTTCCCCGAAAATTTTAAAAATCTAGTGTTTTTCAAAATGCTCCATGCGCATTCCATATGATTCGAAAAAATTAAATTTTTCCATATAAGTTTACCATATATATATAAACATAATTGTGCACTTAAATTATTTTTTTAAAACCTGCCTTTTGATTTTTTATGTTTTTGTATTTTTTACTTTATTTTATGGTCTATAAATTTGAAAAATATTAATGAGGTTAAAGAATTATCAAATTTTTGTGACAAATACTTCAATTAACAATTCTGAAAAATTTCGAAGAACTCTGAAGAAAATTAATACGCATGGAGAATTTTGAAGAATTCGAGGATTTTTTTTTTTAAAAGCATGTCTTATTCGTCTACAAAATACATATTTACGAATTCTAATTTCTCTTCGATGTAGCAAAACAATATTAATTTTGTTCGCTTTATATATAGAGTAAAATATCGAAAATTTCTAAAAAACGTGGTCGAAAGTCCCTTGTTCCCTTAAAATAGACAAAATCAACTTAATTTATATAGATTTATTTTTGAAACATCTTAGTTCTATATTTTATCAAATATAACAATTCACCAATTCTATTACATGAAAAATGAAATTTGATTATCTCTGCTTGTGGGCATAGCATAGCTGAAAATTCACTGCAAGCAGTACAGTTAGAAAAATTGCAACTTCAAATAAGTTTAATGGTGACTGACGATTTCCACCAATAAAGCGTGCAGCGGAAATGATGAAGCGTCTCGTGCGATTTTCGCCTCAAATTACGTGGATAGCTTGAACTCAGTTCTGTACGTAGCGCAATTAGAAGTTCTTGATTTTGCATCAGCGACGCATCCTTCGATATGTTCATTATCATTTTTTACTATGTTTTTATTTACTTGCTTTCTTGTTTGTGTGTTTGTCAAGTACAAATCTTGCAATCGATTTTTAAATAACTTTCCGACTAGGATATTTGTTATACATACATTTGAAACTTTTACATACCATACATTCGAAGCTTTTAGAATAGCTCAGAACACGATGACAATGCATTTTTTAAATACTTTTAGCCATATTTAAGCAGAATTAAATTAATTTTCAGTTATTTTCAGCTAATTTTGTTTTGTAGACTGGTGCAGCTATCTATTGGCCGGAACGTTTTGTAGACTGGTGCAGCCATCTATTGGCCGGAACGGGAAGGAAAAGTTATATGCAAGCTAACTTCCAATTAACTTCATTTTATTTCAAGTTGATGGGATAATTCATCAAAAAATTTTAAAAAGGTATTTATTAATACATAGAATTGTCAAGTTTATATGATTCAACAGAAAATTCAAAAACATGGTATATAAAAGGTTCTTTTTATCTTGTAATTATTTTGTAAATTAACATAACAGTTTCAGTAACTTCATTCACAGAAACGTGTAACAATTATGTTCGGTGACAGCCGTGCTCTATGGGCGGATAATAAAAAGAATTACATGACGCAATTGACATGTCATCTAGAGACAAAACGCACAATTTTATCCCCGAGAAAAGAGTTTATTAACATTCTCTTATAACTGATAAGTTTAAAGAAACTAATCTGATATATGAACTATCACTGGCTGTGAAATTCCTTGAGTTGGGAGAATTGCGATTTCAGAGCGACCAAATATATAAGCATCTCTCAAAGATTAGCTGATATTTCTTCTTAAAAATTTGTTGCGATGTATATATATCTTTCAGCTAAATCTGTGCCCCTGTTGAAGTATGTTTCTTACTCGATTCAAAAGGTTTAATATAGATTAACATGTTTTAAAAATATTCTAATATAGTCCAGCCAAATGCTAATAAAGAACCCAAATATCAGTAAGGTACTTCTTTGTGAATGCATTCATCAGCATTGTAGATTCCTTCAGAATTTCTAAATTTTGTTTAAATTTGACAAGTAACCATGGCTAGAGATTCACATTTATTCCTTGTAAATTTTAAAGACCAGCTAAACTGTTTATTACTATTTAAAGAGTCCCTTAATCTGCTAGATTGTCTTCGTTGTATATTTTTAAAGTGGCATGATAAACATTTGAAATACTCCTTTCATTGACATTTTCATGTAAATTCCTTAATAAACACCCACAGGATACAGATATAAACAATTTACACATATAATTATTTGGAATGAAGCGATTTGAAAGAGTATTTTCAATCGGAAAATCTAAAATCCATTTCTGTTTATTTTTCATTTTGGGTAAGGTCTTGTGTCAACATTCATGCATCATGTCTGTGCGTACGAATAAATCACAAGAGTAACTATTATCCGAAAACATGATTGTGGTCATTTACATCCATTCAATTTGGAGGTCAATTATACACGAGAAGTTTAATTAAGTAATAAGCCATTTCATATACATGATATTAGTCACTTCAATAACAGTCTATTATATAATATATTGTAGTGATAGAATGCTTTATCATTTAGTTTGTATTTACATATTAAAGTGTTGCTTCCATTGTGCATGGATGGGACCTGTAACTTCATACTAATTTTAGAGCATAGTAAATGTTACATGTACTAATTTTAGAGCATAGTAAATGGTATATGTACTAATTTTAGAGCATAGTAAATGTTATATGTATAAATTTAGAGCATATGTACTCCATGTTATCTATAAGTTAATGTTCTAAATGAAACTATTACAAGAAAATTCCTTATAAAAGTTTTTGGTTAATTTATGTCACGAGATACCTCTTATGTAAGAAAAGAAGTGCTTATTATCTCTTGCGCCACCAAAAATTTTTCTTACTTAATTCAGTTTAGAAATATGAACATCTATAACATTTGATGTATATAATACCATAAACTTCTGTTAGTAACCCTAAAAAAAGGCAGGTTTATTAATAATAAATAAAGGTGTAATACTTTTACATTATGTGCTTCAAAAGCTCAAAACATAAAAAAAATATCTCGGATCACAAATTTTACATAATTTTTCATTCGTCTATGTTCAAGAACAAAAGTAACTATTTAAGGATATAAATGTATAAGAGTAGTATAAAGGAATTTTTCTGTGCGAGATCTATTTATGTAAGATGTAACTTGCTTTTCTTATTTCTCCCTTGTTCTGAAAAACAAAAAGAAAGAAAAAAAAAGATCGCAAAATAGACACGGGTTTCTTTTTCATTGTGAATTCCTTTAACTTCGTATGCAGAACAGGGTTTCCTGGGGAGTCAAAAAGTTTTTTTTCTTCTATACGTATAAAAAGATTTGACACACTAAACTTCAAACAGAATTCAAAAATTTCCTACGAAAAAGATTAACCTGAGAGAAAGGACTGAACATATTGTTTTATACTTATTTTCCATACTTAAATGATGCATAACATTCCCTGGTAGAAATATTTGTATTTTTTTTCGTGCAGCTGTATTCACTCTAGCGTCAAAATTTTCTGCAGAAAATTTATTAAGAAAATTTTAATGGATATTATATTAGACTTACAAACATTTATGCTCCTATGAAATAATTTTAAAATATGACGGAGTTTTTAAATAGTTAAACTTCAGACGTCAGTGACTGTTGCAAAAAAATAAGTAGCTAAAAAAAATATTTTAAATCAACCCAAGTGAAAATTTTATCAGGATCTGAAAATAATTGACAAGTCGAACCTTTACAAGTAGTGCTTATTAATAAATTGTTTCCTGATAGTTTTATCAGCAAATTAATATGCTGTTTTGAACTTACGGATTTATAATACTTACATCCATCTAAATTTTAAATTAATTTTCGTATCATTATGGTATATATCATATTATGTCAGTCTGGAGCATCGTTATAAACTTAAATTGTTGGTAATAATGTTATGACTTCAACTAAGCGTTATCTGAAAGTTTTTTTAAAATTGAATACAATACTGAAATATGTCACTTTCCTCAAACATTTTTTGAAGTATATTTCTGTGTAAGAAGCTGCGACTGTCTTAAATATCTTTCAGAAAAAGTTCGTAGTTTAATGATAATGTTCATACTGTTGATTGAGAGATTATATCAATAAATATTTCATTAGTTTCATGAATATAATTCCCCATTATGTGTTAGACATGGAATTTTGTGTACATAATTTTAAACGATTTGTTTTTAAATTTTCCTCATGAGGTAACTATCTCAAGGTTACGAAGTGTTAAAATCCCTGCAGCTACGAAATATTAAATTAAACACTGAACACAAAAATCCTTTGCACAGTTAAGCTGTTGCTCAAGTTATTCATTTGATTCTTTTCAGAGACCATGTTTTAAATTTTCAGATTTGTTTGAGGGATATTTACATCTCTGTCGGGTTCATCAACTACACTGGCAAGGAGGTTAGTTGTATGTCTATCGGACCAGGAAATCGAAGTTACGCATTTGTTACAGCCATAGTTAATTTTATAATAACAGTGTTGCATTAACCAGTTAGGGTAAAAGATTTGTGGGGGTTGTATAAAAAAACGAAAGTTTAGTTCGATTAGATCAAATCCCCCCTCGTTCACCCCATCATTTATCTCTTTGGGCGGTGGAAAATGTAACGTTGCTTAGCCTGCACCATCGCTACAATGATTTGAACTTCAGCGCAGAATATGGAAGAAAATTGTTTCGATTCCATCAGGAGCTGCTTAAAAATGGCGAGTATTATTCAGAACAATGAACGTAGAATGCTATTACAATATCAGGGTTGGATAATATTAGAATGCGATTAAGGGTAAAAACTGTAGGTCAGACCTACTCTCAAGTTACGCACACACTTTTGTCAGACAAATATAAATGGGGCACTAATAAAATATTCTAATAAAAGGTATTGGCTAGTTTTAAATGGTATTTCATACCGTAATTATAGCTTATGATTGGAATGTATTGTTGCCAATAAAGCCTGAATATTTTTTACTCGGATTTCTGCTTTGATTACTTTTATAATCAGAGGAGGAATTTCAGCAAATTAAGTCTGAATATATTTGATTGTATCCATTTTGTAGTCATACCATCATATCTGGAATTTACTGTTACTGTAGTATTTATTCTTGTAAATATCCTTTGAGGGACCAATCTTATGAAAGTTCCCTCTTTATTTTTACCCCTCTATAAAACTGAACAGTTTAAGAACTTAACTGAAAATTATATTCTTACTCACACACTTTAACACTTAAACTAATTTTTTTTAAACCTTGTTTCTGCTTTTTTTTGTAAAAGCAAGCACATAGTGAAGGAGAACAGAAAATGAAAACCTTTTATATGTTGTATCTGTATTGAATGATTAAAAGGTATTTCAATTCGAACTCAGTTTATATATATGTGTGTGCTAAATCAAATGTCTATAAAAATAGCTAAAAAAGATACGTTTCTTTAAACAAGAAATGTTTATTTAGGTTATCAAACTAGGTTTATTTAGCTACAAAAATAAGATATTTATCGTGTTGTTAAAACCATTCCCTTCTGTTTAGTCTTTTATGTACAACAGTTTTAGTTTGTTCTTACTATCAGTTATTGATATTGATGCAACACTCCTTTGATCTTATAAATAATTTTCATAATTATCAAACTTAGATCGTATAATGGATGTTCACTTTAGATTCGAGCCACGTGCTGAATAATGCAGGCAAAGCATCGGGTACACTTAAATACAACACATTATTAAGTTCAACAGGTCTTTGTTAATAAACAATTAAAACACATCATTATAACATATATCGATTAGAATACTTAGAGCCATAGTTCCTTAACTCTATTTACAATAATGGAGAGAAAGAGAAGAAGTAAAGGAAACGTACTCCCAGGTTGATCATCACGGTTACTCATTCATATCTACTCATCCATGCGTACTTCTAGAGTGCTTTATGACTACTGATGGAACTCAATTTTCCCGCAAGCTCGTGTCAGTCAAAGCCGGTCAAAAATCGGTTTGTCTTGGTCTCCCATCGCCAAACCAGTATATGGCCACAGCGTGCGGCGTTTAATCACCGTTTACTTTAAACTTCAACTCGCCGTTTCAAAAGGAAGTCACTAATGAACTTCAAATTGAAAATGTGCGAGTACGCTCCCTAGCATTACGAAATGATATATTACGAATTCCACTAAAAAATAAGAAAAATTATGCATTTATTATATTTAAATGGAATGTAAGAAAATAAATTCAAGTTTAATAAGAATCATAAAAAATTTACATAGGTCGAACAAATGTATTTTTGTATGCAAACCCTCCTAACCACATAGTGAACCCAACAATTTTTCCATTGTTATAAACTTTTGAGCGTAAAGAGTACGATGAAGGAACAAGATACCTTAAACAATAATTCTCTAAATTTCTATAGTTGTCAGACAAATTGTAATAAGTTCAGTATGAAGCAAAAAAAAATACAAAGTACCTTTAACGTTATCAGTTCTGAATTTACGTACCTTGATAATTAATAAATTGCATGATACACGTAAGAGAAGAAATGATATGAAGATTTTCCGTAGAAAATGGTAGAAGTGCAAAAACCCAAAATTTTCAGAAAAAAACCTAATTTTTTTAAATATATTTTACTGTGAAAATACGCTATTTTAACTGTTATAGGATTAACAGAAAGACGATTGAACTTGAAATTTAACCCATGTATTGGCATGAGTAAATCTAACAATTTTTATATGACAAAAATGAAATTTTTTTGGCAACTATACCGTTTTCCGCGGCCAGTCATCAATTGCAGAAGTAGACAGCTCAATCTTACATAGCCTATTTAGACAGCTCTTCATTGTTACCAGGTACGGAGATCAATTTAAAAGATATTCTATAGAACAATTTAGAGTTAAAATTTTAAAATTTATTATTTCTGATTCTTACGATAGCTGATTTATTTAGCTTAAAATTATCGTGGAACGAATGTTTTTATACATATATTCCTAATCTCTCTAATAAGAACTGATAAAATTATGACCTTATGAAATCAGTGCATTTGAATGATTACTTTAAAAAATATAAGTTGCATATATCTGTGAATGTAAAAGGCATAAATTTAAATCTTATCTCAGCCACACCCGTCATAAAATACGGTAATGAACTGTCCGATGACACTCTAATGCTAAAATAATACCCTTCAAGATTATATCATCATTCTCCCGTTCATCATTGCCTTGTCTGATATGACAAATAACATCCTTCAGATAAAATGACTCTCTGTGTAACATTAGATTAAAGAAGGCGCAAGTTATGTGTCAGATAAAACTAGAATTCTCGAAGCTTAATGCTATAGCTTGCATGTGCGTTTAATTATATACACATTTGTGTCAGTAATGTATAATTTCTGTACACATGCGCATGAGATATTGTAGGAAAAATGAATCATTAGAAAAAGAATAAGAAAAATGTGGTGCAGAATTCTATTTATTACACCTTTAAAAGTTTCAAAACAATGTCCATCATTTTCTTGTATTTATTGAGTACAATTTACGCCAAAATCGGATATCCAAGTCACTTATCTATTCACTTAAAACGAAACAATAAAAATCGAATGCAATTTTTAAAGGTAACTCATGAAGAGCATAATAACTTACTGCCATTTTAATTTTTTAATTCAATTTTTTTTAGTTTAAATTTTCAGAATTGTTTGAGTAATATTTTAATCTTTGTTAGATTCATCAACTGCATGGCGTGTAGGTTAGTTGTTAGTCTCCTCGGACCGGAAAGTCGAAATTAAGCATCTCTTCCAGCCATATTTTATTTTATAAGGACGGTGTTGTATTAACCAGTTAGGTTAAGATATTTGTGGTGGTTGTATCATAAAAGTCTTCGAGGATTCGAGAGTCTAAGATCCGAGGGTTCATTTTCTAGCACTGCACATGTGTCACTAGCATATAATATTAAAAAAAAGTGTAACAACCATTTTATAAATAGACTAAATACTAAACATAATTAAACGTATTTACTACGAACAATTAATATTTTATTGATGTATTAAACAATTATGTGGTGGTGGTGCTATTGCATATTTCCGATATGGGTGCCCAAACAGTCCTTGAAGTTCTGCATAATTAGTTTTGCTGTGATGTTTCTTGGTTGGAAATACGAAATCCTTCAAATGCTTCAGAAGGTATCAAAATGCAGTGCACGCCTTGCTGGGTGTAGCAAAAATGTTTATATCCAGCATACCAGGTAGCTATGAAACTGGGTTTCAAAGCTACCCTTGTTATGGGCTCCTTAACAAGGCATAACCAGTAATGCTGAAGGGAAAGGTATTCCAAGTGCTGAGTTTCTATAAAATTTTTTTGCTGTTTGACGACATCTATCCCACTCGTCTGGGACCAATGCATCGTGTTCTATGCATTTTTCTCTCTTCAAGCAATTTATATTTTTCACTGCAATTCGTAACAGACTATAATTCATTCCGAAGTGGCCTGGATTCGTGTCTTGCTATATGTCACTCTATACGTTTTATTTGTGATAGCATTTGCAGGTTTATTTGTATTTGAACTTTAATTGTATTCAATATGGCATCATGGGCTGAACCACTTATATTTTTTGTAATTTTGTCATATATATATATATATATATATATATATATATATATATGTGTGTGTGTGTGTGTGTGTGTGTGAGTTAGTGTGTTTATAACAGAATGTAAAATGGTTAGACATTCTTGTGAAAGTTGTTCTATTAGTTAAAATGTATGAACTATAATGTTAAAGAAAAAAGAGCTAAATAAATATAAAATAAATTAAGTTCTTTTTTTCTTTGTATTACTGTTTTCTAAAATTTTTGACTAAGTTAATATTGAACTTTCGGGCAACTGCTACACAGTAAATTCCAGAGTGAGGATTATTCAAAGCTTTTTTTTCTCAATTGCAAGTTATAAATAAATCCACAAGATAAAAGGTACAAGAAAACAGACTACAGCAAGAAAAAAAAGTAAAGCGAAGAAAGAAAGAGGAATTGATAATTGCTTTATTCTCTTGCCTCCCAATACCGACTACAGAGATCAGGAATATCAAACGTATTCGTGTGAATATTGATAAATCCTTTATACAGGCATCTATCCTTTTCATAAGGTAGATTTCATGTAGTGTGATATTTAAAATTCTAACTTGGATTTTGCCCATGTGACGTTCACAATATTTTCCAAACTGTATTTTATAAATAAATGTGTTTATGTTTACGAATAAGAGAAAACTGCTTTTTAAGATGGCAACACATCTTCTAACTGATCTCAATCTTAAATTGTAAACTGTGTCTATTTGAACACAACGGGGAAATTGAGACCGTTTTAATACTGTGGTAAAATTCACCTAGCGCGTGCACTGGAGTTGCAGAAGCGAGTGCGTGTGCAGATTGCTTGTAAATCATAATTATCTTTAACTAACTTCTTGACTAATCGTGCTGGCCATTACGAAAACTGCGTTTGCCTGAACTGATTCAGGACGGTCAATTTAAATGAATATTTTTTTTTACAAAATAAAGATAAAACACGCTATAATCAGTAGTCATAAATATTGGACAATAGTGCGAAAACATTACACTGATTATTCTTATGTAAAAATTCGTATTTTTTTTCAGCGAAAAAAGTAATAAATTGTCTGTTTCTCAAAGTAGGAATATAATATTATTTAAATAAAAAAACAAGAGTAAATATATGTATTTTAAAGCTTAACACAACACTTTGTTACAGCTCAAATTCTTTATGTGTTCATCATTTCTAAATCAAGTTTTGTCAATGAAATTCAAGATGTATTTATATTGATTTTTTTCCTAAAAGTGTATCAGATGAAACCAGTAAATAATGCAATAAGCAGAAATATTTAAATGTATGGAAATTAGGTAATCCAAACAACCTCGAATTCAAAATCACAGTCCCAAAACTAAATGTGTTTGTTGAAATCGATGCTGCGTTTGTGTTTCATAAATAAAACAAAATTATACTTGCGAGCGTATGTTTTTGAAGCGAACTTTCTGAGTATTTACATAACAAAGGAATTGCGGCTTCTAAACTTAAAGATGACCTTACATAACGAAAAGATATTAATATTCCTAAAGGAAATTTTGTTACAAAGTTCAATCCTAGCACACGTAATTAAATATTTTCCCATATATTTATTTACCCGAAAGATGTACTGTCTACATAAAAAAACATAACTATTTAACAATCTGCAATAAAGTTTCTGTTTACATATAGAATGCTAGTGAAAGTAAAGCTATTTTGGGAATTTTTATAAATATTAGTTATATTAGAACTTTATCAATCCCTTTTAAATTGAGAAATGCAAATTATTATTGAAGTCTTACACTTAGAAAATATTTATATTGATTATCGAATTAATATACTTATTTTATTCACAAAATGCTAGAGAAAGTAAAGCTATTTTTTATTTCATATTTATATATATTTATACAGCGCATATGTTAAAACCTTCTCACTCTCTCTTAAATTAAGGAATGAAAATTAATAGTCAAGTCTTATACTTAGAATATATTTATACTGATTATCAAAATAATATACATTTTTCTTCAAAGAATGTTACAAAAAGTAAAGCTATTTTTAATTTTTTTATAAATATTGGTTATGTTAAAACCCTCTCACTTTTTTAATAAAATTGAGAAACACAAGTTATTGACTAATAATTATATGTGTAAGTCAAGTCTTAGAAAATGTGTATATTGATTACGTAAATAATGTGCTGCTTTGTATTTAAATAACGCTAGTCAAAGTAAAGCTATTTTTGAATTTTTTTATAAATATAAGTTACGTTAAAACGTCCTCACTTTCTTTTAAATTAAGGAATGAAAATTATTAGTCAAGTCTTATACTTAGAATATATTTATATTGATTATCGAATTACTTTATTTTTTTATTCAAAGAATGTTAGACAAAGTAAAACTATTTTTTTAATTTTTTATAAATATCGGTTATGTTAAAACCTTCTCACTTTTTTTCTAAAATTGAGAAACACAAATTATTAGTAAAGTCTTACACATAGAATATGTCTATATTTATTACCAAAATAATGTACTGTTTTCTATTTAAAATTTATTTGGAATTTTATAAATATAAGTTATGCTAAAACTTTCTCACTTTTTTTTTAAAATTTTGTAACACAAATTATTAGCCAAATATTACACATAGAAAATATCTATATTGATTTCCGAAATAATGTACTGTTTTGTATTTAAATAACGCTAGTTAAAAAAAGCTATCTTTAGATTTTTTTTTAATATAAGTTATGTTAAAACTTTCTCACTTCTTTGAAATGGAAAAACGCAAATTATTTGTCAACCATTAGACATAGAAAATATATATGTTGATTACCTATATAATATACTCCCTTTTTATTCAAAGAAAGCTAGTACCTAAACAATATACCGCATTATGTTATATACATGCTAGCATATTAATGTATCCCTTTAAAATAATTCGAAAGTAAAGGCTATTTTCGGAATTTTTTTAAATATCAGTTATGTTCTCAATTCTCTTTAAAATGAGAAAAAGAAATTATTAGTCAAGTCATGTCCTTAGAAAATATTTATATTGATTATCGAAATAATGTACAGTTTCTTATTATTCATAGAATTTATGATGAAAGAAGACACTCTCACAATAATTAAAACTAAATCATTTGAGTGAGAAGTGGATCAATATAAGTGTTATTATGCTCAGAAACATAAATGTGTTAATAGACTGGCAACAATTTAATCTGATGTCTGTATTTTACTCAAGGACGGATATGTAAAATTAATAGGTTGACGTCTTGAAGGTATCTCTTCCTGGCTAAGTGATTAATTGAATGCAGGTAACATTTGCATATATATTAGAGTATTATATTTCAAAGAGATAGTAAACAGTTAATTTGAATGTCTCATTATATGACATTCTTCATGGGATTCCAAGCTCAAATTCAAATCAGCCGTAGCAACAGTTTATATGCAAATATTAATAGTTATTTCTTATAATTTTATGTATTTGTTATATCAAACTTGTTTAATCTCTCAAATAAACAATAGTTTAGTATTCAACCCATCAAGTAAAATATTGAGGTTTTTTTTTCATGAATTAAAAATATTTCGTGAATGTATTTATTAAGTCTTTGACCCAACTAATTAATTCCCATATTTTCTAATATAGATGTAATTATACAATAACAGTGTAGTGTTATAACAATATATATTGTAAGCCCAAATAATTAATGTAAATTAGTAATGAAATGTTAGTTTAGATATTAATCTTTGTTATTTACTAGTTAAGTTAATTTAACTCATTTGCATGCAACGTATTACTGTGAGGCCACAAAAATATAATTTATATAAATGATAGTAAAAATTAATAATTAAATATTATTGACAGATATACATTTTATTTTTAATACACTGCATCCGCATGCATCTTGTTTGCAATATTTTTGCAATATTTTTGCAATAGTTTGAAATATTTTTTCATAAAATATAATTTATTTCTATGCATGCAAAAAATTATGTTTTGGCATAGTCAAAATATATTTACACCTTAAACATCTGTCACTGTTTTGCTCTTGGCATTACTTTCTTTAACTATTCGAGAAATACTGAAGAAGTTGAAGATAGTTAGCAACTGTGAATGCTTTTGATAAAATACTACTTTTTCGCTTTCATTTTTTATAACTGTTCTCGCTAGTGTCATGATTTTAACATGGATCTTATTTCTGAAATGTTCACAAAAAGAAAAATAACATGAATAGTACAAAAAAAATTAATTATTTTCTGAGTTACGAATATTACTTTTTTTTAGGGTAAGTGGGACATACTGTCTGCGATGCAAGGAACAGAGACGGAATTATTCTCAGACAGATGTATTATGGTTTTAGAATAACATTGAAGAGCCAGTAGTTTAACTAAAAACTGTGTTAATATTTCCTTACTTGATTAACCTAAATAAAGCTATCCATTACTGTTGATTAAGATAACATTTGTGAATATTATAAAGTAAAATATTTATACAATGGGAACTCCAGCACATTAAGGCTCGGAACGTCATGCTGTGTAGCTACAGTGTAATTAAACTTGCCAAGACCATACAGTGTTATAATAAAAAAAATGCTTCTTTGCCATTATGTAATCATTTTGCAAACTGTCAGTCTTACTGTAGGTAAAGCTTAAGAAACGAAAATTGTTAGTCAAATCTTATACTTAGGATATATTTATATACATTATCGAAATTAAATACTGTTTTTTATTCAAATAATGTTAGTGAAAATAAAGCTATTTTTGAAATTTTTTTTATAAATATTAGTTACATTTAAACTTTCTCACTTTTAAAAAAAATTGAGAAACATAAATTATTAGTAAATCCTTTTGTTTAAAATACGTTTATGTCGATTATCGAAGTAATGTACTTTTTTATTCAAAGAATACTAGTAAAAGTAAAGCTATTTTTGGATTTTTTTAAATATCTGTTACGTTAAGAACTTCTCAATTTGCTTTTAAAATTCAGAAACGCAAATCATTAGAATGTTAGTATAAAAAGAATGTACTAGTATTATATTATCTATATGCTAGTATATAAATATAATATACTAGCATTATTGGCCGGCGTTGCCCGGGTAGATATATAGATATAAAATTTTTCCTGCATTCCATCAAAAAAATATTGGGGTGCACCCCCCACTCTTCATGTTCATCTGGCCAGACAGAATGCGCTTAGTCCGTTTCTACTGAAATGAAATACAAACAATAAGAAAGAAAGAAACTTTGAGCCGGAGGACCTTCATCTGGTTTTATTGAGAATTAATAACACCGTGTTGCGGGATTCACACGTTTGGATTGAATAAGTTTTCTATTTAATTATATTTGTTAGATACTGTTTAAGTAGATTTGTTTTATCCACTGTTTGATTAGAAATAAGTTTTATAATTTTCATTTGCCTTTATTATTTATTTTTCCCTTAAAAATGCACTTTTTTCCACATCACCAAAGAGGTAAAGTGTAAGATGCGTTATCCCCCTTTATTTAATCAAAGTAATGCGACATTCCCCATGAAGCCTATTTCCCTCCAGCTTTTATGTTTTGTAAGAAATGTTTTGAATCAGATGTATTACCTGTGATTAATGTTCTCAAAGGCTTGGGTGGTTCTGGAATTGCAGGCAATTGTACTTTACCATTACTGCAACACATTTCTGGGAATTCTCTAGAGTATTTTTTAGCACCACAGCTGTCACATATTTTCGACATGGATCCAATACTTGTTTCATTAGCAGATGCATAATTTCATTCTGGATTATAGTGAAATGCACATAAACACCACTGGTCAGCATTCATGGCACGATATCTGCTTTGAGCATGTCTTTTTCTATCAGCGTGAAATCGTTTTCTTTTCGCATCAGAAGACTTTCCAAACGAAGCACGTTTCTTAGGTTCCATCATTAGTTTTTCTCCTTTATGTTAATTAAAGATAAACATCCAGATGTATTTATTTCTTTATACTTTTTAAGACGTCATCCGTTAAAAAATCCGTTAAAAAAATCGTTGCATCACTTTCCGCATGACAACGAATGTGACGTCATATATAAACGATATGTGTTATCAAAATCATCTGCAGATTTCACAAAGCAGAGCCAGGAAAGTTGTGTTTATCTGGGGAGCCAGGGCCAAAGGTCATTCCCAATCCTCTTCCTACCACGCATTGGAATTTGACCCCCCACCGTCACCCCTAGACCAGCTGGTTGTGGTGAATGAGCTTTATCCACGGTTGGTACACGCACCTCTTAGCTGCAAAAAAAATCATTAAAAAATTAATTTAAAAAAATAATTGAGCCCCAAATTTCGTTTTTGCTGACTTAAGTTTCTCGGGTCGTAAACATTCACTGTGCCGAATTTGGCCCCGGTAGGGGAAACAGTCTATGATTCTATAGCGGACAAACAAACAGACGAGCTCTTTTATATATATAGATTTATAAAAATACGAAAGTAAACGTAATTTTGGAATTTTTTTAAGCATTAGCAAAAGTTGTTACTAGACAAACCTACAAATCTTCATCAAATAAAATTTTATACGACCCGTACGAACATGTTGCTCCTCCACCCCCTCCTCCAAACCCTTTCAGAGCTGTGTAGGAATTTTTATGACAATGACTTCAGATGGTTAAAACAAGCATAGTTTCTAGTATTTTCCTCATATTCATGGATGTATTTCACGACAATTCTTATCTTAGAAAACTTTTAAACTTTACGTTAAATGTCTAGATCGGTATGCGGAATAACTACGTACGTAAACACAATTTTATTCCGCATATTATAACTTTCATGAAATCCCCATTAAATGAAAATATCATATATTTAGTTTATATTCTATTAATTATAAATATTATATTTGAATCAATTTCTCAAGGCAGACAGACACATATACGCACGCGCACACTCACTCACTCTTTGATGTTATATCATGCGACATTCGCCTATCGATTCTGAGAATTTGTTGGTTTCTATAATATAGGTGCAACATATAGGTGTGCCAACATAGATAGCTCCCTAATCTCAGACATACCATTCGACAAGCGGGAATCGAACCCAAAACCTATTGGTGAAGGAGAATACCTTTAGAGAATACGCGTTGGCAAAACCGACCACGATATATATATATATATATATATTAACATTATTTACTATAAATTTCTGTTAAAAACGTAGAAATAATTTGTACTTGCTCTTTTATAATGTTTCATTGCCATTGAGTCAAATATTTAATGCGATTGAGTGTTTTATTTACAAATATGTATGTTGTTGTTGTTGTTGTTTGAAATGCCCCTTGACCGACATGTAACATCAGGTCAAGTCCCGAAGGCTATGGGCGATGAAGGTGCGGCTCCGGTTTCTAATAGCACAGCAAGGGTCGGAGTCCGACTTGGCTAAATGACCGGTCCCGTAATTTTGAACCGAGCCAAGTGACGAGACCGGAACACTTGACCCCGCACCTCCAGAGGTAAATTTGAGAACATGGAGGACATTGTAGCCACGCCCTATTTTACGTGCCCCAGCCACCATTAGTGAACACGGCGGTAGATTTGCAGCGACGAGCATCGAACCAGGGACGTTCAGATCACTGGCCCGCTGCTCTTGCCAACCGGGCTACCGCGCCCGTACAAATATGTATAAATGTACTTAACGTATTTTGCAACGTTATGCGCTAAATTTGATGTATTCCTAAGGTCAAAGATCATCTAGAAAGGTTTAATTTATTTGGAAAATGCAATAAAAGTGTATGCTGAGAGAAACAGCAAAGAACATATTTTGGGTTTTCTTCTTACAAATAAAATTTCAATGATTTTATTCTGTAAGAACATTTTTGTAAAGTTAATTATTTGCTATAAATTTCTAAATTATTTATCAATCAATAAATAATCAATGAGTAATTAAATCATACAAAACTTTTAGGTCTAGTTATGGTGATTTAAACGAGGTATGTTTGATTAATTTTTGTTCTTTATGTCGGGTTTAAGCGAAGAAATTTTGGGTTGAACTTATTTTCTTTAATCACGTGTGGTGCAAAACTCGATAGACTCGTTTCTTTGGGCTTCCTCTTTTTCAAATCTTATTCAGGTAGTCTTTCTCGTATATTCTGAGAGACAAAAAATCTGAATAAATAATATAATTACAGGGGTTTTATTCATCATCTCTGCAGCAGGAATATATTAATTTTTTTTTCATATTAAATGCGTAAAATATATCTGTTACTTATACCATTTGATGAATATTCTGCGTTTATGAATTACTGAATAAATGACGACTACGCATATCTATAATCGAGGTAATTTCTTTTAATATTAATCAGTTCTAAATTAGAGACATGCAAAAAATATCTACATATATATATATATATATATATATATATACATATATTTCTTCTGTCCGTGTGTATGTAACTGAACTCCTCCTGAACGACTGAACTGATTTTTAGGAAATTTTGTGTGTGCGATTAAGTTGATTCGAGAATGGTTTAGATTCGCAATTTGATCCGAATGAAAATGTTTTTATATTTTTAATTTATTAATAAAAAACCAACAATTTATAAGGGGGTGCGTCCGGTAAATGGAAGCTGTTACAGTTTGTAGAATCATCCCTCTGGATAATGGCGTCCACGTTAGGTTTAGTTAGCAAACAGTGAGCGAAAAGATAAAAAAAATGAAATCAAAAAGTTTCAAGTCATATATTAAACCAGAATAATAAATGAAAATAATAATCTTTCAAGTCAGATTTTATATTCTAAAATAGATCAGATCCAACAGCATATTGATACTCTCGACACGCGATGGAAAATTCGAATCAACCACGTCAAGGGACACGGGATCTTTTTTAATCGCTACTGCAATCCCCTCGCCTATATCTTTGTGTCTATTGAAGAGATGAAGACTAAGCTTCTATCCTGCTAACTTATTTCTGACTAAAAACTCCTCTGACATGTATAATCACCACCCCACAACAACTTACCAAAAGGAATATGTTTCACTTTACTCAGTAGAACACCGTGTCATCGTGGCGCATTCGGAAGGTCACGCAAGTACCATGCTCTCGACCAGGGTTCGAATGCAGAGTCGTGTAAATTTTACTAGACCTGTTATTTCAGATTTTTTAAGGCTTTTTTATTTCAGCTATTATTTTATTATTTTTCTAATTATTATTTAATTTAATTTTATTTTTATTTTTATTTAATTTTATTGTTTTAAAAAATTATTATTTTTATTTATTTAAATTTTTTCAGCATTTTTATGATGAAATACCGAATATATCTGAAATCTGAGGAGTTTATTATACACTCATGGACAAAAAAATTAGCGCACCAAGAAGGAGTCGTCGAAATGAAACGAAATTTTGCATACGTAATGACTACTTTGATATAAGTAAATGATAAGAAAATCAAAGAAAAAGGATAATTTATATCAGAGAAAAAGGCAAAAGAACAGAGGAGTTAATACTCCGTTGGCCCCCCCCCCCCCCTCTAGCGCGAATGCACGATGCGATACTATCGGGCATTGAGTCATACAAGTTCTATATGATGTCTCGAGACATTTCGTTCCATATTTGCTGTAACCTTGCCTCTAGTTCGTTCAAACTCGTGGGATGCCCAACTCGTCGTCCCAAATGATCCCAGATATGCTCGATTGGAGACAAATCTGGGGATCGGGCAGACCAAGGAAGGGTAGTAACAGTGCGGAGACAGTCTTGTGACACCCTTGCCGTATGGGGCCGAGCATTGTCTTGTTGAAAAATGGCTCCTGGGAGCCGTTGCATGAGTGGCAACACATGTGGTTGCAGGATTTCATGAACATACCGCTGGGCTGTCATGGTGCCACGGAACGATACTAGGGGTGACCGTGTATTGTAGGCAATGGCACCCCATACCATCACACCAGATGTGGGAGCGATGTGTCGCTGTACAGCAAAGGCAGGATGGAAGCGTTCACCACGGGCTCTCCACACACGAACACGATTGTCATCACTACCGAGATTGAATCTGGATTCGTCGCTAAAGACGACCTGGTTCCGTTCCGCTGCAGTCCAGTTTCCTCGTGCGCGGCAAAACTCCAAACGGAGGCGTCGATGGATGGGCGTCAAGGTCAGCACACGTAATGGGCTCCAACTATCCTTCAGCCAGGCGCCTTCGTATGGTTCGAGAAGACACAAAGACCCCTATTGAAGGTGCTACCTGTGCCTGGATGGCGGCCGATGAAGCAGTTGGCTGTACGCGTGCATTTCTTACGATGTGGTGGTCTTCTCGACGACTGGTCTGTCGAGGGCGTCCTGAGCCTGGTCTTCGTGTACATGACATCTCTCGGGTCCACTGGTCCCAACACCTCCTCACAACACAATCAGAGCGGCCTAATTGACGAGCTACTCGCCTAGCTGACCACCCAGCTTCCATCATCCCGACGATTCTCCCCCTCTCAAACTGCGACAACTGCTTATATTGTCTTCGAACACGGCGTAATGGCATGTCTATCTCAGCTCTTCCTTTGTAATGATTCAGCACACTCAAACAAGCTTTGGTTACCTGTCTTATACTCCACAGAGTACGATGTTCAACGCCCTCTACCGGCTATACGTAATGCGCAATCACGCTGCATTTCTAATCATTTGCATATCTCCCCTACATGTACCTTCATTGCAAGTTTCGTTACGATCCCGCAATTATTTCTTGGTGCGCTAATTTTTTTGTCCACGAGTTTACATTTATGCATTTTTAATTGGGTTTTCATATTATTAATATGTATAACATTTCGAATGCTTCTTTTTCTATGTTATTCATACTGCTTTTAGTTTTTAATTGATTTTTGTAGGTTTATTATAAAATTATATATTTTATGTTTTACTTTTCAGGATTTTTTCCTCCAATGATAAAGGCTAAATCTTTTCTATGTTACTTATACTGTGTTTAGTTTTTAAATTGATTATGGTTAACAAACATTCGACAATTTGACATTTTTACTTTTCAGCTCAACTTTTCAAAATTCTTTACTTTCCTTAAGACAATTTGACATTTTTCCCTTTCAGCTTTTAGTGGTTTATTATAAATGCATAATTTTATGTTTTTCTTTTGAGGAAATTATTGTAAATTTATGGTTTTTTATATTGGGTATCCCTTTTATTCATGCGTATAACATTTCACATAATTTTTTTCTATGTTATTTATACTGTGTTTAGTTTTTAAAAATGATTTTGGTTGACAAATATTCGACAATTTGAATTTTTTAAGTTTTTAGTGGTACAACGATGAAAGGCTGAATCTACGTAAATTCTGAGATGTGTATAACATTTCACATGCTTTTTTTCTGTTATTTATACCGTGTTTAGTTTTAAAATTGATTTTGGTTAACAAACATTCTTAAAATTTCGGGCAACGCCGGATAAATTATCACCTGTGTAGGTTGATAATTTATAAATCTTAAAACTGTTCCCACATGTATAAATACCGACCCACAAGAACTTTCCAATATTTTTAATTAATAAATAACCAACAAATTTTGAAGGATGCTACTCTCGATTCACAGAAACGCCACTATTTTAAACTTTTAGTATTCCAGCCCATCTGAAAACACGCACTTCGCTACGGAGTACATTCAAATTAAATACAACGTCAATGTATGTAATTAATGCCAATATATATATATATATATATATATATATATAATAAATACGACGATCAATGTATACAAATAATGTAAAAAAATACATATTTAAAAAAATCGTAAGGGATAATTTTATAGACAAAATAATCTCGAAGAAAATATTCAAATTAAATCTAATAGGTCATACTTAAGAATATTGTACAGTTAATATAGTACAGTTTAAGGAACATATCTTTTACTTTATTTTAATATTTTTTTGGATAATGTCCAATCGTCTGCCGCATTAGCAAAGAAACTATTTTTTTGTCCATTTCGTTATTACGTAGCGATAAATTTATTTAAAGTACCAGAAAAGAAATCCCATGATCAGCGTTTAATAAATTAAATTCTAAAAATTAATCTTAAAAAATTCAACAAAAATCAGAAAATGGAGGTAAAGATTCGAAAAAGATTTCATTTTAAAGGATTTTGTATGATCATTTTCGTGATATAAATTTAATAACCTTCAAATTATTATTTTAAATGCAAACTTAAAAAAAAGTTATAAAAACAGCTTAAAAATTTAATTTAAAAAATTCTAAGAAGAATTTTTCAAAACTCTTTCTTAATGCACCCCTAAACTATAAGAAGTATGGCCATGCAAAATTTCAGCCCTTTAGGTCCAGCGGTTTGTTCTGTACGTTGTATGTCAGTCAGTCAATCAGTCAGTCAGTCAGTTACGGAACTGTTATATATATATAGATTTTTATTATTATCTTTATATCGTAACGTTGACTTCATGCGCACGCATTATTTTCCTACGCTTTTTTTATTATTATCTTTAAAATAGCGCAATTTTCATATGATTTTAAACAACAATAGTTTTTAACTCGCATTCAATTGGCTGTTAAAAATTTATATTTACTCCCTATTTAAAAGAAATAGAGTGTAAGTTTGTCAAAGAGGATGTTTCAACACCCAATTTCAAAGACGTAGAGTGTAAATTGTAGGGTTGAAAGTTGGTAAAATCAAAATTTTGTGCAATATATTTAATTTTTCGATTAAAAGTAGTTTTTTTCTAAAAAACTTTTTTATTTCGCTTGAAAAGCTTAATATTTTATGCACATTATTATTACTATCTTTACATTGTAACGTTAGCTTCATGCGCGAGCATTACTTTCTTATGCTTTTTTTATTATTATCTTTATACAGAGGCTGTTCACACATTTTTTAGACGATGTATATTGTATTCACAAAACTAAATTACGTAAAAGTCTTGTGTTTTAAATGTTCTATTTGACATCCCTTATTCTGAACTATCTTTCGACACCGCAATTTACAGGATAATAATGCCTTTTGAAGTGTCAGAAGAGGTATTCTATCCCATTGCTTCTGAACAGCTTTCCAGAGTCCTGTAAGGGTTTGGGGACGACATTTGGATAATACAGATTTTAAAAGTCCGAAAGCACAAAAATCCATAGGTGATACATAGGGAGATTTAGTAGGGATATCAGTGAAGGGTATGGCCTTGATACCAGTTTTTTGTTCCATTTCTTTTAGGAAATTTACAGTGGATTTTGATGTGTGACTGCCAGCTTTGTCCTGATGGAGTCTCACAGATTGATGGCACTGTGGGTAAAGCGATGGTATTTCATTCAGAAATATTCGCGATAAAATATGTTCCTGATAGTATTTAGAGTAAATCTTGACATTTTTTCCACTCTCTTTATTTTTAACTTGCCATTATAAGAAAAACCAGCAACAATCATGAATCCCTTAGAAAAACTTTCTTTCGATTCTTTGAACCATGTACTTAAATTTTTTTCTCCCCTTTTATGATAATAAATGGCTCTTTTTTTATTGCAATCATTTAAATACACCCATTATTCATATATTGTGACAATTGTTTTCCATTTTTCTTTGGATAAGTGTTTCTCATATAGAATTCTGCAGCGTGTCCTGCGTTCAGCGATATGATTTGGAAGAAGACGATGCACATTACGTTTTTTCGCTTTCGTACGATTTAAATCAACGTTTATCATTTTGTTTACAGTGGACACCGAGCATTTTAATGATTTTGCAACTGTCCTTTGACTAGGGGGATTTTCTTTTAACATTAAACAACGTACCTTTGCAATAGTCGAAGATGTCCGTTTTTTCCTTGGATATTTGTTTGGAATTTTTTCCCATTTGAGGCTCCAATTTGACGTTTTTTGTCCTTTCTTGTTGTCGATATTACCTATCGACGCTTTAGATATCACAAAACCATGACTCTCACATCGTTTTTGGATAACATATGGAGTATGCATTTTGGAGTATGCATATTTCTCTTCGGAAAGAGCATAAATGTAGCCTTCGAACCACTGCTTTGTTAAAAACGCCATTTTGAATAAAACCAAAACTTTCAAGCCGCAGACTATAATTTTGAGTTTTAAAAACATAGTACAATTGCAATTATTTCATTTGCAGCAAACGAATTTTTATTACCGCTTACCAAAATCGTCTAAAAAATGCGCGAACAGCCTCTGTAATAGCTTTATTTTCATATGGTTTTAAACAACTATCGTTTTTATTCATGTTATGTTGGGTTTTTATTAATTAAAAATTAAGGGTAGTTAATTTCGATTCCGGAAGTTCTTATTACCTTTATTTTCATATGCTTTTTCATTTACGAATTATTCAAATGTTGGCAAAAAAAAAATTGTGTAATTTATACATTTGTATGTGTTTAATTATTGAAATTAATAAATTTATATTTCTGGAGAGGATGTTTCAGTTTTTAGTGGTACTATGATGAAAGGCTGAATCTACCAAAATTCTGAGGATTTTATCATGGAGAGAAAAGGAATTTACTATGTAGAGGATGTTTATAGGAGTTAAATGTGGAGAGGAGTTAAATGGTTTGCAGCCCTCAATCAAACACTTCATTTTTTAAGAGGGGCGCTGGAGTCATATCATGGTTCTATTGGAAATTTCTGCTAAACCTGTAATTTCAGCTTCATTTTTTTCCCCAATGATGAAAGGCTAAATCTAGATGAATTCTGAGGAGTTTATTATAAATTTATGTATTTTGATGTTTGGTTTTCTTTTTATTCATGTGTATAAGATTTCCGGTGGTTTTTTTCTATGTTATTTATACTGTGTTTAGTTATAAATTAATTTTGGTTAACAAACATTAGAGAATTTGACATTTTTACTTTTCAGATTTTAGTACTACAAGGATTAAAGGCTGAAATTCTGAGATGTGTATAACATTTCACATATATTTTTTCTATGTTATTTATATTGTGTTAATTTTTAAATTGATTTTGGTTAACAAACATTCTTAAAATCCCGAGCATCGCCAGGTACTTCAGATAGAATGACAACGTTTGAACAGGACAACGTCTGTCGGGTCCGCTAGTATATATATATATATATATATATATATATATATATATATATATATATATATATATATATATATATATATAGGGATAGAGATAGATTGATAGATAGAAACCAAAATAATTAATGTAAAGGAATAATTAAATGTTAGTTCAATTATTAATTTTTATTATTTACAATTTCGATTACTTTAGCTATTTTGCATGCATCGTATTGTGTGAGACTACAAAAATTTGTATAAATAGTAGTAAGAATTGATTATTTAATAATATTACACAAACATTTTTCTTTTTACTATAATCTATCCCCATGCATCCTGTTCAGCTTTACATTCCTTTACATTCAAAATCCACCCTGAAATAGAGGCTTAATTTTTCTAACACAATCTGTATTTTAATCTTAGTTATGACAAATATATTTTCTGCATAAGAGAATTGACATACATAATATTTTTGTCATGTATATATTTCTCATTTATTAATTTTGTTTCAATTAATTTTGTAACAAGCTTTTCCTCCTCCCTCCAAACAACAAAACAAAAATAAACAAAAAAAAAGTGAGATATTTTGCTTGAACTGACCAGATATGATAAATTAAATTTATAATATTAAATTCAAATGAGAAACATCCGTGACTTATTTTCCACTATGCATTTCGTTATCGTTCTTTGTAGTACTTTGCAGTATATCTAGCAATCGGTTGAGATACCTTCGTTATGTCAAATGGTAATATAAAATCATACATACAGACACAGACATACACACACACACACACACACACAACAGTACGTTGGTTTGAAAACATGATGTTTCAACCGTTCTCGAAGCTTCCAGGAGATCATACGACTTCTGATGGACGAGCTCAGATGGTCTCTGATAACCAATTAGAAGTTTTTGGCCCTTTAGTGTACAAGGTCCTGAACCCTGCGTGAAAGCGAGAGCAAGAGATTCTCCGCAGCTTTTTTCCGTGGCTGTCCTCGTAGATTGATGCTGTCCCGTCCATACTTTATGTCATTCTTTTGTTTTGTGTTCTCTATCGCCATGCCGCGTCCTTTCTCAGACCATCAAGACGTAATGTAGCTAAATACTCCGGCTGGGCCGGAATTGTACTTTTATGTGAGCTGGAAGCTACTTCAAAACGTCATTGTTTGTCCAGAATAAAGACAGTTCGAAAAATCTATGGACAGTTCTTCGACATGGCTACATAACGAATACCTAAAGCTGCTGGGCATTACACACTTACTTACTTACACACACACACACACACATATATGTATATATATATGGAGAGAGAGAGAGAGATTGTTGTGTTAATGTTAATTGATAGAACAGGATTTGACATTTCTAAGAAATGTGTCGTAAAATCCATTTCATTATGTTCACGCTTACCTGTGGGTGTAAAAAAGGATGAGAATTTTGTCTGATTTCTTCAAACTTTTTTGTGGAAAATCTCCTTTAAATAGACAATAACACGATTTTAAACAGTTGAAGATTCCTAATTCAAAACATCAACACATGATCTCCAAAGAGATTGAATAAGATAAAAGATAATACGTTTGGCATAACTGCATAATATAAATTGATCCTGAAAGGAAAGTTAAGATTATAAAATGCCACAAGATCATAACATTGTGCCTGGTAGATTCTAAATATCTATAATTACTACTTTAAAAATATACTTTGAAGTAATTTTCATTTATTTTCAGCATAATTTTTCTAACATTGTCATTTCTTGTCATTGATTTTAGTTTAGATTTTAAAAGGAATAATTCAAATATTTGAGTTCAGAATTAAAATAAACGTAAATTATAAGGTTATAGAATAAAACTTGATGCAGGCATGTAAATATTAACAGAAGTAAAGATTTTTTTTAAGAAAAACGTTATATGATATTTTACATCGCTAACAAAATATTTTAAGAAATTAGTTACATTACTAAGCCCATGTTTTGATTACAAGATTTTTATTCAAAAATGAATATTATTTGAAACTTTTTCTCTTTTTTCTGATATTCTCCTTTGGAACACTTTTCTTCTAAAAGCATGGTATAATTTGATGAGAGATAGCCGATATAAGCATATCTCAATGCATAAGAACTTTGTCCTCCAATTAAGGCATATATCGATAAACTCCTTGGTGCGATCGTCTTCTTTCAAATGTTTCAGATCATTGTTATAAATTTTCAAAAATTTAGTAAAAATAGCAATATTTCAGCTCTTAATTTTTTTAAAAATTGGACATATACTCAATATGTATTTATTAACCTTATAGGAAAATTATTACCTAGAATGAATTTGACGAAATCCAATGCACAGATGTTTGTTTCTGGATTTTATATGTTATGTGTCTCTCAAGATAAATAATTGAATTCAATTGTTTAAATATGGATCATTCTTTTCATTTGAAAATTTTCACATTAAATTAAATTATACATAACGAAACAGAAATATATGCATTACAGGTGCGAATGGAAATTTCAGGTAGCCTCTTTTAACGAAACTACCATGGGTTATTACCGTATGATTACCTATCTTTGCTTACCTCCTTTGCATGTATATATGTATATATGTGTGACGTATATATATATATATGTGTGTGTGTGTGTGTGTGTGTCAGTCAAAATTTTGTCGTATTTTGCACTTTTCTGTTTAACTGTGTACTGCTTGCCAAACGATACTGACTGGATTTGGCACGCTGCCAAAATTATAACTTGCGACGACGGACGGTTTTAGCGTCTGAAATTTTGCTTTCCTTAGGACCGTTAAGGAGGAACGAAATTTAAAGTTAAAAACCGCTATTAGTAAAAGATATTCATTTAATCAGTTTATTTTTTTTTTTAATTTTACCATACTCTTTCACGTCACAAGTTATTTTCAATATTTTGCTAATTCTTTTACTTATACCATTTATTATTTTATATATAATTATAATTTCCGTCAAAGGATTTATAATTTTTTGCAGTATAACCATTTTCAGACTATATTTACAACTATAATTCAGGTGTTATTTTAGAATTATGTTCTATATATTTATTTCTTTATCCATAGCATATTATTTCTGAATTACATTTAAATATTTTGCCAGCTTCACGTCCAGTCTCTTTCCGGTAGTGAATGTTTCAAGATAAATAGTAAATGTTTCTTATACATTTCACTGAAGCGGGAAACAAAAAGAATTTCATGATATCATTTAGGAATTGAATGATACTACTTAAACAAGAAATCCCTGGAATGCTAAGTATCAATTTCAAGAAATGTGATTCCCGCTTCAAAAGCTAAAGCGTGGGTGATTACTGCCGAATGTGTTTCTTATCTGTAGTAAGAGCATTTGTCAAGGAACGGTCCAATTCGTTCATGCATTCTTCGTTAGAAAATAAGAGTCGTATTTAAATGATTTTTTATTTAAATGTTTTGCCCAGAACTATTTAACACTAAGCACCTTTTCTAGCAAATATTTAAAAATTTTAAGCAATAAAACACCCACGTCGCATTCGAATAAAGTTGATCTTTCTAGACTAACTGAGATTTTCGAGTTTAAAGGCTTATTGTTTAGAAAGATTACGCAAAATCTTTTACTCTCTTGTTCCCCCGAGGGAATATATAAATGCAAAGAAATGTCGATAGGCAAATAAAAAGGGGAAAAGATGTTAATTAATGAAGATTACAATTGATTAAAATTTTAACAGCAGCTTTCTAAATGAAGTCAAAAAATGTCGATAGTCAAGTAATATAAAAATTCCAGTGTGTACACAGAGATTTGTTTTAACAAAATTTCACAGGCAATTATAACTTTATGGAGTATTTTCATAAAGGTAATTTAATTAGCAGTTTTTTTAATATGCAAGGAAATTAAAAGTATGCTAACATAACATTTAAAATTAGTTTTGAAACTAATTACATTGCGATTAAATTATAGAATTTATGGAAAAACTCAGGCGTTTTTTAAACACAGAGAAATAATTTGTACCTGCAAGTTTTTAATGTTTCATTGCCATTGAGTTAAATCTTTCATGGGATTGAGTATTTTATTAAAAAATATGTATAAATGTACAGATATGTTCCAAATATGTATAAATATGTAATCGTATTTTGCAATGTTATGTGCTAAATTTGATATATTCATAATGTCAAAGATCAACTATAAAGGTTTAATTAATTTTGAAAATGTAATAAAAGTGTATGCTCAGAAAAACGGAAAAGAACATATCTGTTATTCTCTTTGTAGAGAATAGTTCACGTCTACCCAGACTTGGGTGTATATAATTTGAAGTGGCACTCTAAATGAAGTTGATACAAGCACAGTTTATACATGAAACGATGTTTATTGAATTCGTTGCACATATAGAATTTGCTTTTACAGCAATAATCACACGTACTACTTGTACGCAATATATATTAGCATTCAATAAAAATACACATTGCAATACTCACAAACTAGAGAGTCCAACCAGCAGTTCTGCCACGTTAACTTTGGGCCCCCTAAGCATAATGGCTGGTTAACACCTGGATCTGCTTACCTCGTAGCTCCCTCACGCTTATCTATCAACTTTAACAACAACCCTTTCTATTAATCTATACCAAGCGCGTATGCCGAAATTGGCATATCTCAAGCAGCTTCTTTAATTCATTCACTCAAAAGTTCGATTCTTGTGAATCGAATCTTATGTATACCTTACATTTTCTTACAAATAAAATTTCAATGATTTTTTTCTTTAAGAACATTTTTGTTAACCTCATTATTTACTATAAATTTCTAAACTATTTATCAATCCGTAAATAATCACTGAGTAATTAAATCATACTGATATTTTTAGCCCAAATAGCAGCTGAACAGAATATAAATATTGCATCTATTCTGCACATGTGACTGATACATTCCATTATATAAATTAAGGGTTATTTTAACATAGTGGAGTAGATTGAAAAATAATAGACACTGAGTTATTGAAGGTAATGTACTATGTTACGTGTTTAATACAACAATCTAACCTTGCATTAAAGAAATTGTTTCATCTGATGATAGAGTTTGTCTGTTGTAAATCATTTAGGAACTCTTGAAACACGAACTGTGTCAACGAAGATTTAACAATAAACATGAAAGCACCATTTATGTTCTTATAATGAAGTTAAAAATAATGTAGGAGACGTTTGTTGATATAGTATATAGTATGACGTACTGGAAACTTGTGGAAAAACATTCGTAATCAATATTTATTTCATTCCACAATAAATAAAAAAGATGGTTACATAGTTCATAGTTAGGCTTATATGAATGATTAATAAAAGGTCCATATAAATGCTTCTATGAATTGTTCATAGCGACAATCCCGTCTAACGCTCCTCAGCCTGACTGAATAATTAAGTAGTCCGAAACATGCAGTCATCCTTTTTTATTTATTGTAGTATTTAAGAAGTGTTGATTACGTATTATATTTTGTTATTAATTTATTTTAATAACCAGAATGAGAAAGAATGAAACATTCGGGGTGGGGAGGAAGTAATATAAAGGAGGAAAAATTGAAAAAATGATTTTCAAAAATTTGCACGGCAAACAATTGATAAGAATCGATCGTTTTTGCTAATCACCTTGGTGTGGGTATAGCTTAGATCAGGCTCAATAGACCATGTTGAACAAGTCTCGCAGTGGCAAATTCTTATTATTATAAGATCTGGCTTATAGAGACACCCATACATTCAATATTCCGAGTAGGAGCAGCCAGAGTTGAGGAGTATGAGCAATTAGGAAAGCACTTGTTTCCAAAGCACTTGTTGGAAAGCACTCATGTTCAAAGAGTCATAGTCTGATATGCCGGCATCTTAGTACTACCAGAACAATCTGGTGCAGCTTTTTTTAATCTTGAAACTGTAAAAACTTTCCAGGGTGGCTTGCATAATACTAAGGATGTTGGGAAGGGACAAACCCTGTATTGTTTTCTCAACTGTGTATGGTTTAAATTTCCCTGGCAGTTATGTCTCTGCTTTTTTGAGTGAACTACTCGCGTCCCTCATTTGCCAGCAAATTAGCTGTCTCTTTTCCGTTTAAAACGTGAGAAGGTGTTCACTGAAATCAAATTGATTCCATGTGTACCAGTTGAGACATGAGGCAAGACCCGATTAATGCTGTTCTTTAAATAAGGCCAAGATTTGAGGTGCTGTATAGAATTTCTGCTATCATCCATAACCCAAATATGATTTTTCTCTGAAGACACAGAGCCTTTGAAAACCTCTATGTACAACCGAAATTTCAGATCGAAAGACAGAAGCATGATTGTTATTTATCATTTTTATTTTACAGTGCTACCTATGCTACAAGAATCTATCTTGAAGCCCTTGATATGTAGCTAAAAAGCTTAATTTGGGATGTTTTTAATAACCAAGAGTAAGCTGTTTGTTTAATTCAGGAATAGCTTCTATTTTCTTCTTCTGATGTATGATTCATAACGGACAGCAGTAAAAAAGAGTACGTGAACAAAAATTCTCTATACCCACTGTAAGACCACCTCCTTAAATATAAATTGATGTAGTCTAGAACTAGCATTCACTTAAAATAATTGGATCTATAGGAAATACTTGATGCTCCTTTTCATATATGAAATGAATAAAACTCTTTTGTAATATGAACAACACTATTTTTTCAACATTAATCATTCGGAAACATCTAGAATAATTCACACTAGGAGATAAATGTATTCCGTTGAGTCAGATCATGACATTCAGATATGCTTATATATTGTCTTGAATAAATGTAAAATCAACTTATTACATGTATGAATAATGAGTTCCAGCTTAAACCTTTCTCTTTAATTCAGGTAATAAATCTGCTTTGACTTTTTGGCAGCTAATAATAAAGGTATTTTCTTTTTTAATTTGGAAGTAAAATATCACGATGTCATCTCAGCAGGTAAAATGATCTCTTCCATGACAACCATTTCCGTTGCATGAAAATACTACAATTTTATAAGAGTTTCTGCACAGTAATATACACACAACCATAGCTTAATTAACTTATAATTTTGGAAAAAAACTATAATACCAAAGAGAAATATAGACATCAATTCCCAAACTGAACGGAAAAACTGTGTAGCAATAAATCCTTCCGCATACACTTTTAAAAGGTATTTTTATCATAGCACTCTAATCGTTATTTTTTGTAAGTCAAAGTATGTGGTTATTTTGAATAACGTAATGTTTAAAATCATGAAAAAGGCTTGGCTTTTGTAAAAGAGTCCCTTGGAAAAAGGAAGTTTTTGTTTTACATTTTAAATTATGGGCTATGTTAAAGTGGTCCTGTCAGTTATAAATACAAAGTAAAAAATCAGATATTCTTAACAGAATGGTTTTATTTCTCTTCTATATACTTGTAAAAAGAACATGTAAGACCAATTTATTAACATATAAAATAAATTATGCGAAATTGCTCTTTGGTTAAGTCCATATATTTTTACCTTATGCGTGATATCCGTTCAAATTTTCAAAGAGATACATGGAAATAAAAAATGCTTAAACGAAGGGTTAAATTAATACCTAAAAACACCATTTCTGTTCTTATAATGAACTGAAACATAATGTGTGCAACATTTGCAATTATTGTATTTAGTTATGACTTACAGGACACTTGTGAAGGACAGACGTGCTGATTACGTGTGTGTGAAACACACACGTAATAAGCACTTCTACAGTTCCCCAATAAATAAAAAAGGATAGTTATATGTTTTGAATTCCTTATTATTTCTTAGTCAGGCTTAAAATACTTTATTAAAGGTTCATACATATACTTTTGCAAATTGTTCACAGCGAAAACCATGTCTAAAGTTTTTCCGCCCCACTATGATCTATTGAGTGGTTCAGAATATGCATTCATTGTTTTTTATTTATTGTGGTTTTAAAGAAGGGATTATTACGTATTATATTAGGTATGACTCTCCTCCCTTACAACCATTTCCGCTTTAGAAAACTACTGCAATACAATACGGGTATCTGCACAGTGATGTACACACAACCATAGATTAATAAACTGGTAATTTGAAAAAAAATACTATAATACGAAAGAGAAATCTAGACATCAACTCCTAACTGAACGTAAAAAATTTGTAGCAATACAACCGTCCGCGTACGCTTTTAAAAAATGTTTTTATCGTTGTAGTCGAATCAATGTTTTTTGTAAGTATGAGGTTATTTCTGTAGTTTATTATTGAAAATATAATTTAAAAAATTAAAGATTTTGTTTTATATTTCAAATTATGGGCTATGTTAAAGTTAGTATGTCACAGATGAATACGAAGCCAAAAATTGGATATTCGTATTGTAGTACATTATGATTTTTTTCTACCACATACTTCTAAAAAGAAAATTTAAGACTTCTTTCTTCACATGGGACGAAAATTCCTGTATTTTTTTTTAAAGCGCACTTGATTTTACATATTATTTATGTTTTCCGTTAAGATTCTATCTTGTGATATGTTTTATAATTATAGATATTTTTATTTTAACATATTACGATGAATATTCATGATGACCTTTTTTCTATTAATGAGTAAGTTTTAGTACAGAAATGTTAAGTTGGATATAAATTTGCAAGCTAAATAATTTTTATTTCCTTTTTTTTTTCACTTATACGATTACGTAAAATATTCGACAGTTAATTCATATATCTATAAAACTTTCCAAAATGTGTTTGCACATTCATTTTATTTGTAAATATGTATTTTCTAAAAGTTGTTACTATCATCTCTATTATTCAAATGGTCAATGTTTGTCTCAGAAATCTTGTATACATAAACAACAAATTTGTTTGCACATTCATCTTTTTTTTAAATATTTTCTAAAAGTTGTTATTTTCATCTCTATTATTTAAATAGTCAACATGTGTCTAAGAAATCTTGTATACATTTGCGATGCTTTTAATAGACTTTAATTAAACTGCAAGGCAGTCCGTTCTTTACCTGTAAAAGTGTATTTTCTCTTTCGGACACTATTGTTGGAAATAATACGACTCAAACCGCTCTTGCTTTTTCCCGGGCGTGCAATAAGTGAGTTCAAAGTAACTTGCGGTAAAAATATTTTCTAAAAGTTGTTATTTTCATCTCTATTATTTAAATGGTCAACGTGTGTCTAAGAAATCTTGTATACATTTTCAATGCTTTTAATAGACTTTAATTAAAGTACAAGGCAGTCCGTTCTTTACGTGTAAAAGTATATTTTCTCTTTCCGACACTGTCGTAATTAGTTGTCTTACTTAATGGTTGACGTGCTAAGTTAATTTGTCGTACAACATTTCATGGTCGTATTACTTTTAAGATGACAAAAGATGGAGATCGAATATAACCCCTCCATTGATGATCTGCAAAAATAAGAACAAGACTGTGACAGTAAAAAGGTCAAAAACTGGATTGATGATCATCTCGTTATTTTATTTGGTTGAAATAAATGAAAGGTCATGACAAAAACAAAAGTATCAGGAGGTCCTTTTAGGATCTGGAGGGCGTCTCCATCTCGGCTTGGTACATTTACTCGCTGGAACTGGTAGGCCGCGGAACCGTTCTATTCTGCCCCTCATGGCTACGTCCATCACGGGTCGTGGAAAAAGATGCTCTCTGTGATTTTCGTTAAAATTCCCGCTTGAGTCTCGGATGATCACGTGGTCTTGATGAGCTGACCAGATGTGGAATTTGGCGCCGCCAAGCAGTGGAGCCGCGACCGCCAATCAGTGGAGCGGAGCTTAGAGAACAAAGATTAGTGGTTTTTGTGTGTCTAAGGAGGGAAGGCGAGTAATGCGCCTAAGTGGACTGGACATTGAGACTAACCCTTTTGCATGTGCATCCTGGAATGTGTAGACATGAACACAGAGCCTAAAATCGCGCAAAAAGAGGATTTTTGTTGCATTGAAAAGGCTTGCAGACGGGGCCGTATCCATATCTACAAGATACGAGGCATTCTTAAGGGAACAATCCTCAGATGGTGAATATGATGAAAAGGGTAGAATATGTCCAGTCTAAAAAAAGCTGATAAACGTTACGACAGACACTATTGTTGGAAGAAACGCGACTCAAACCACGCTTGCTTTTTCCCGGGCGTGCAATAAGTGAGTTCAAAGTAACTTGCTGTGAAAATATTTTCTAAAAGTTATTTTCATCTCTATTATTTAAATGGTCAACATGTTTCTAAGAAATATTGTATACATTTGCGATGCTTTTAATAGACTTTAATTAAACAAGGTAGTCCGTGATTTACCTGTAAAAGTATGTTTTCCTTTCGGACACTACTGTTGGAAGAAAGGCGACTCAAACCACGCTTCCTTTTTCCCGGGCGTGCAATAAGTGAGTTCAAACTAACTTGCGGTGAAAATATTTTCTAAAAGTTGTTATTTTCATCTCTATTATTTAAATGGTCAACATGTTTCTAAGAAATATTGTATACATTTGCGATGCTTTTAATAGACTTTAATTAAACTGCAAGGAAGTGCGTGATTTACCTGTAAAAGTATGTTTTCCTTTTGGACACTACTGTTGGAAGAAACACGAATCAAACCGCGCTTGCTTTTTTCCGGGTGTGCAATAAGTGAGATCAAAGTAACTTGCGGTGAAAATATTTTCTAAAAGTTGTTACTTTCATCTATATTATTTAAATGGTCAACGTGTGTCTAAGAAATCTAGTATACATTTGCGATGCTTTTAATAGACTTGAATTAAACTACAAGGCAGTCCGTTCTTTACCTGTAAAAGTATGTTTTCCTTTCGGACACTATTGTTGGAAGAAAGGCCACTGAAACCGCGCTTGCTTTCCCTCTGGCGTGCAATAAATGAGTACAAGGTAACTTGCGGGGCAGATGCGGAATGGTTTGGTTGCCCAAATTAGCTATATAGACAGTAAGCAACGATGCTTGGTATAATGAAAATATATCTTTTAATGAGGATTCAAACAAGCTTTACGTTTTATGGCTAATTAATTAAAATTATAAACACACTTTACTTACCTTCACAACTCACATAATGGATATGTTCGCATGTTTCTCTACTTTTAGTACAAAAGAATCGTTAGGTCTTTTTTTACGAAACACTAATTATTGCCCGTATTTAATTTCTGTAATATGCAGTCTCATTTTTGGTCATTCTTCTAAATATGTAGAACTTCAAGTCTAAGCTCTAACTACGAGGTTTCATAATATAACGTGATTATTATTACCATTATCTCTGTTATTCAAATTTTCAACGTGTGTCTTAGAAATGTTCAATTCGTTTGCGATACTTTAGATACACTTGAGTGAAACAAGGCAATCCGTTCTTTATCTGTAAAAGTATGTTTTCCTTTCGAACACTATTGTTTCAGGAAACACAACTCAAACCTCGCTAGCTTCCACAGGACACTCGTACAATAAGTGCGTTCAAAATAACTTGCGGTAGAGAATCGGAATGGTTTGGTTGGTGAATTTCGTTATATAGAACAGTAAGCAAAGATTTTCCCATTGTAAAACCCGAAGCTGTTGGTTTCTGGTAATGGGAGCACCTTATGGATGAACCATGATTAATCTCTGGGGGCCACCTCCGATTAGACCGAACAACTCCAGGGGCTACAGCTTTGGGGGTTATACCCTCATGACCTCTACAAAACATTAATTAAAATTAGGAATGTAAAACTCTTATGAGAAAACCGCATAAGCTGTAATAATTACATAACTGCTTACTTTATTAAGGTGACAATGGACCACGAAAAACTTTTTTTTATTTATCAACTAATTGCTATGAAATTTTGTATACTTATACAGTGTTGTTTAGAGATGAAAATTCTAAATTAAAAAAAATTACAATGTAATTAATTAAGATATTAATTAAAATCAGTTTTTTAATTACTCTATTTAAAAATGGTCCTTGCGCATCAATTTTTGTCCCAGATATCTAATTTTCTCTCTTAAGCTAGATTTATATAGTTATAAAAGTTACTAGCAATATTTGATTTACAGTCAGATTTATAAAAACTAGAAAAGAAATCGATAAAAATAGGTCATTTTCTGCAAAATTTTATAAAATTTTTTTTTTATATTGTAAAAATTTTAAAATAGAATAATGAATTTATTAGTAAGTTTTATTCTAACATATAAAAATAATCATTTTATGAAATTTTATGAAAATTCAAGAAAAATTATGACGCATGGAACATTTTGAACTTACCAAAACGACATGAAAACTAGTTTTGCGAAAATAGCATTTAAAGTTTTAATTTGACTAACATTTCCATTTTTTGCGTTTGAAAAAAATACTTATAACTCGGGCAATAATGATCGGATCAACATACTTTTTTAAAATTTAAAGCTGATGAGTTGCAAAATCATTTTCTGAAAAAAAATCGCTTTGGGGTCAGATTTTTGTCAATCTGAAGGTCCATTGTCGCCTTAAGCGAAACTAAAATTTCACAAAAGCACACAAGAACTTAAATGAAATTTTAGGGAAACGTTGGTACTGCTATTTTAGGGATATACAGAGGCTGTTCACACATTTTTTAGACGATGTATATTGTATTCACAAAACTAAATTACATAAATTTCTTGTGTTTTAAATGTTATATTTGACATCCCTTATTCTGAACTATCTTTCGACACCGCAATTTCCAGGATAATAATGCCTTTTGAAGTGTCAGAAGATGTATTCTATCCCATTCCACCTGAACAACTTTCCAGAATCCTGTAAGGGTATTGGGACGACGTTTGTATAATGCAGATTTTAAAGTCCGAAAGCACAAAAATCCATAGGTGATACATCGGGAGATTTCGTAGGGATATCAGTGAAGGGTATGGCCTTGATACCAGTTTTTTGTTCCATTTCTTTTAGGAAATTTACTGTGGATTTTGAAGTGTGACTGCTAGCTTTGTCCTGATGGAGTCTCACACATTGATGGCACTGTGGGTAAAGCGATGGTATTTCATTCACAAAAATTGGCGATAAAATATATTCCTGATAGTATTTGGAGTTAATCTTGACATTTTTTCCACTGTCTTTATTTTTAACTTGCCATTATAAGAAAAACCTGCAATAATCATGAATCCCTTAGAAAAACTTTCTTTCGATTCTTTGAACCATGTACTTAAATTTTTTTCTCCCCTTTTATGATAATAAATGGCTTTTTTTGTTGCAATCATTTAAATACACCCATGATTCATCTATTGTGACAATTCTTGTCCATTTTTCTTTGGATATGTGTTTCTCATATAGAATTCTGCAGCGTGTCCTGCGTTCAGTGATATGATTTGGAAGAAGACGACGCACATTGCATTTTTTCGCTTTCTTCAGATTTAAATCAACGTTTATCATTTTGTTTACAGTGGACACCGAGCATTTTAATGATTTTGTAACCGTCCTTTGACTAGGGGGATTTTCTTTTAACATTAAACAACGTACCTTTGCAATAGTCGAAGATGTCCGTTTTTTCCTTGGATACTATAACGAAGAATTTTGTTATATTCCTTTTACGTTACTAAATTAACGCTAAATCTTAGTTAAATTAATTAAATACCCCAATTTTCTAGTTTTCCTAATAGTCACTTGCTTACTTTAACTTGGTAAAAGTGTTTAAAAAATAGTACAGTTTAATTTTTTTGTTGGTTCCCCCAAAGTGTGGGAATCTCGCTGGTTATCTTTAAGCTTAAGCTATTTTTGTGTTCTGGGAAAATAGCCCATTAAAATCAGTCCGTTTCTTTTGAAAATGCCCTGTGGATCTTTAGAATTGGATTCTTTTTATGTATCGGCTAAGTTGCTAAAGAGCGGATATTTAGACTTCCGGCAGTACGCTTAAATTGCACTGTTATTGCTATTTAAAGCCGCCGTTAATTTAAAGCTGTTCATTAATTTCAATTTGCCGATCGACTGCCACCTTGTTAAACACCGACAGCCTTATCCATCTGTTAAAAAGCTTCCGGGCACTTGCTAGCCGTGGGAATCTGGCCACGTGTGTAAGAGAAGGCGCTTGCTAGTTCTCTCCTTCTGTCTTCCAATTAAAAATTGCGCTTCCTACGTCACTTGAAGGCTTGACCAATAGAGTGTTTGCACCATTCGCGCTCTTCGCCGTTGGCGTTTGTCTTGTTCCGTTTTTGGCGATAAATCGCTCTACCCTGTTCTACCGGCTGTTCGTACGGGAGGAGCAAAATACTGTCCGCCGACCCTGTACGCTGTTTCTCAGCTACTTTTCCCTACGTTTGTAGGGCTTGGCGATTTTTCTAGTGTTCCTGTAAACCCCTCTCCCCTGACTTCTCCTGCTTCCTCGGTGGAAAAAATTTAGAGTTAGCCATTTTTTTTTTCGCCTGAGAGTAGGATCTTTTAAAATTTGGCTTTAAAAAGCTCCCGGGCAGACTTGGCTTTGCCATTTTCTGTCTTGGGAAGCTATGGGTAATTAATTTGTGTTAGCTCATCTAAATGTCTGAGTTTTAGACCTGAAAGGTCATTTTTTTATTATAAGCTAATGTAAGCTTCGAGCTATTTTTGTAAATTTTTATATATAATCTGGACAGAAAAATAAATATTTTTTTATTATATTTTTGAAATGCTTTGAAAGATTATTTTAGTTTACCAACTTATTCAGGCTTTTTTATGATAACATTAAAAGTGCGTACCTGTATCTTTTTTTTACGATCAAAGCAAAGTTTCTACTATAATAACAGACGTTGAAGTGCTAGTCTGAACTTGGGTTATCGCCGCCAACGTATCGTACTTTCATCTATACGACACCGTTCTACTGATTGATGTACGGAGGAATCATCATTTAGCACGTTTGATTTTTTTACTGGAAGACTCTTATCATCCTTCCGAACTTGTCGGTCTCCTTCTTCCGTGGACGAAACTTTTGTCGTGCTGCAGTGTATCGTACCGTGTAGGACTTTTGTCCAAAATTGTACTCCTCCAGATATATTCGGGACAATTCTTCATTAATCTACATTATAGACTGATGTCTCAGCAATATTGTTTCTTCGATCTTGAATGATCCCGTTTCTCCATTAAGACTTTCAGCGTCCATTTAGACTGATCAATGACTCCACCAATTTAGTCAACAGTATAGACTAATCAACTGTACAGAGAGACACTCCCTCCTGTCCAAGGATGGAGTGTCTCTTACGACATAGAGGGGTTACAGGAACACTAGAAAAATCGCCAAGCCCCACAAACGTAGGGGAAAGTAGCTGAGAGACAGCGTACAGGGTCGGCGGACAGTTTTTTGCTCCTCCCGTACGAACAGCCGGTAGAACAGGGTAGAGCGATTTATCGCCAAAAACGGAACAAGACAAACGCCAACGCCGAAGAGCGTGAATGGTGCAAACACCCTATTGGTCAAGCCTTCAAGTGACGTAGGAGGCGCAATTTTTAATTGTAAGACAGAAGGAGAGAACTAGCAAGCGTCTTCTCTTACCCACGTGGCCAGATTCCCACGGCTAGCAAGTGCCCGGAAGCTTTTTAACAGATGGATAAGGCTGTCGGTGTTTAACAAGGTGGCAGTCGATAGGCAAATTTAAATTAATGAACGGCTTTAACAGCGGCTTTAAATAGCGATAACAGTACAATTTAAGCGTACTGCCGGAAGTCTAAATATCCGCTCTATAGCAACTTATCCGATACATAAAAGGAATCCAATTCTAAAGATCCACAGGGCATTTTCAAAAGAAACGGACTGATTTTAATGGGCTATTTTCCCAGAACACAAAAATAGCTTAAGCTTAAAGATAACCAGCAAGATTCCCACACTTTGGGGGAACCAACAAAAAAATTAAACTGTGCTATTTTTCAATCACTTTTACCAAGTTAAAATAAGCAAGTGACTATTAGGAAAACTAGAAAATTGGGGTATTTAATTAATTTAACTAAGATTTAACGTTAATTTAGTAACGTAAAAGGAATATAACGAAATTCTTCGTTATAGATACTTCATATTGTTTTGAATTTTTGTCCCACTTGGGGCTCCAATTTGACGTTTTTTTCCTTTCTTGTTGACGATATTACCTATCGACGCTTTAGATATCACAAAACCATGACTCTCACATTGTTTTTGGATAACGGAGTATGCATATTTCTCTTCGGAAAGAGCATAAATGTAGCCTTCGAACCACTGCTTTGTTAAAAGCGCCATTTTGAATAAAAACAAAACTTTCAATCTGTAGACGATAATTTTGCCTTTTAAAACATAGTACAATTGCAATTATTTCTTTTGCAGCAAACGAGTTTTTATTACCGCTTACCAAAATCGTCTAAAAAATGTGCGAACAGCCTCTGTATATTGATAATATTTGTTCACAGGTAACTCATTTTTGGAAAAAGTCACCAAAGGCAGTATTTCTTTTTGCAGAATCCGATGACAAAAAATTGTACGTGAGAAGGTTGTTTGTACGAACACCACGATCTTTTATGCTACTTCAGAGATATCCAGCTTATATCTGATGGTATTTTACCTAATAGTTGCTTTTATAATACTCGTACCAAACAGTATCTTATAAATAATAAGTTAATTTGAAAAGCATAAAAAATGCAAACAATTTAATTTTAACTTATATCACATATATTATGTGAATGAGAAAAAAATATATATGTTACGAAGTAAGCCTGCCGCGTTGGATAAAACAATGTTATGTTAAGGGGACAAGGGACCTTCAAAGTCGAATTTCTTAATTTTCAATTTTTAAGTCTATATACAAAATGAGAATAATTAATTATCTTTCTTACTACATTGAAACACTCCTAGAATTCAAAATAAGGAACTTTTCGCAGAACAATTACTGATTTTCAAATTTTTTTCAAGAATCCTAATATTTTTCAAAATGCTCTATGCGCATTCCATATTAATTAAAGTCTTTAATTTTTTTATTATAAGTTTACCATGTGTATATAAATATAAATGGGTATTTAATTTATATTTGTAGGAATCTAAAGTCTTAAATAATTTTTTTCTATTCTTTTTCTATTCTTTTTTCTATTCTTTTCTTTATTTTTTATGTTATTACTTTATTTTATGGTCTATAAATTTGAAAAATATTTGTAATTTCAAAGGATTATGCGCAATTTTGTGCCAAGCACTTCAATTAACAATTCAAAGAAATATGGAAGATATCAGGAGAAAATGAATACGCATGGAGCCTTTTGAAAAATTCTAGCATTTTTGAAGAATTTTTTGATAAACAGGTATAATACCTCAACAAAATACTTATTTGTGAATTCTAACTATCTTCAATGTAGTAGAAAGGAATATTAATTATACTCATGTGGTATATAGAGTAAAATATTGAAAATTAAAGAAGAACGAGATTGTAAGTCCCTTGTTCCCTTAAATCAGCATAACATTGTCATCAAAAATTAAAATTTACGTAAGAATATTTAAATTATTTAAAAATTTTCAGATGCTTTAAAATATAATTATATTGCGACAAAAAATTTTTAAAGCAGAAAATAACTTTTTAAACTGAATTACTAATTACATTTTTGATGTAATTTTTGTTTATTTTTATGAAACATAACTAAAATTTTACAATCCTTTATTACAAAATTTTTGTAAAATTATGCCTTGCAGTTTTATGCATAAGATATTTTTGTAATTTCATTAGTCGTTAAAGCTAATCCAACATATTTCAAATACTAACCTTAAGGGGAAAATTTGTAGTTTTGAAATTTTTATTTTTTCATAGTAGTTACTTGTCGTTAATTTTAGTTGCCTATTGAGAGATTGTAAAACATTTTTACGATTACAGACTCAAGTATTTTAATATTGAAAATTGAGAAATAAAACTTTAGTTAACCTTAAATAGCATATAAAAGGGAAACCTTTTTCATAATGGAAATTAATAATTGAAAATACCTACATGGAAAATTTCATGTAAATTCAATATTTTCTCTTCATAAAATATTCTATGCAAGGGTAGATTATTTTTTCTTATTACACGAAAACTTAATATTTCATTAATCATTTTACATATTATTTCTTTGAATTAAAATATAATAACTATTTCATTTATAATAAAATTTCTTTATTTCGAAACAGATTTTTTATTTCATGTTTTAAGGTGACTGCTGACGTTCGGAGCCAATTTCTAAAAAAAGTTAAAAGGGTTTTTTGGTCTTTTATAGTAAAATAGCACTTAAAAACTAAAAAATAAACAAAAACTTACCTGTAAATTACATACCTTTTTATAAATTGCTCAATTTGAAATAATTTTTAATGAAATTTAGCTAAAACGCCTATCAGTATGCACAAAATTCTAATGCTACTATTTTAATTTTCTTCTCACACATGCCACATATGACAATTATCTTCAAAATGACCAACAATCTAAGAAAATTTTAAAATGCAAAAATAATACAGACAATTTTACGATCCAATATGAAAATTTTCCCCGATTCGTTATTATTTTCCTTATAAAAAAAGCCCCAAACAAAAACTATTTATTATACCTCAATTATTGTGGTTATTTCATTGACAATGGCATCCAAAACATTTCCTGAAAATTTTATCAAATTATATGCATTATTATGTGAAATATCATGATAGCGGTAGAGATTTGTGCTAAAAAACATAATTCGGAGAAAAACGCAGTTAAACTTGTTTCTCACTTCAATTTTTTAGCAGATGACGTTTTTTTAAATAGCTATAAATCTGCTTCTATTTGATGTATAATGAAAATCAAAACAGTTTTGGAAAGAGAAAAGATTGTATTACACGATTCTTATAAAAAGTAAAATTAACCAAAATAGTCAAAGAAGAACATTTTCAACGTAGGCAGTCACCTAAAACAAATTGTTTTAAAACTGAGTCATTCTTAGAAAATATTATTTGTAATTTTTGTCATCAAAAGTTTAATGAACGGAATATTAGGAATAATTTACATTAGAATGCAAAAACTCTCTATATTTAAGTTGCTAAGCCGTCTCTTTTGGCAGTCCGTAAGGGAAAACTACTGCATCAATTTATTTCATTCTGGTCTTAAACGAAAGATTGCAATCTGTAGATTTGTCAAATTTGGTTTTTGTAACCGCAATTTCTATTAATTAGCGATAATTTACAAATAAAAATTGATTTCTGCGCATGCTCAGTGGCATGTTTGAATCTCTCTTTAGAAACTCACTGTTTCTGCGCATGCTCAGTGACACGTTATATTGATAAACACGGTTATTCCGAGGAGTCTCTCTAGATCCCCTGTCTGACATTTTTATTTTTATGATAATTATGTTTGGGAAATATAAGATTAAACCTGTTTATTTGGAAATTGCTTATTTCGCACTGTTTATTTAGCGATAATTTACAGTTAAAAAATTGCTTTATGGGCATGCTCAGTGAGATTTTTAAATCTGGTTTTAGATACTCACTAAGCGGGAGGAAACACATTAACTTGTTTCTGCGCGTTATTATGATTTTCAACATTTGGCAATGATGTGTTGCGTATATTTTGTGTATTAGTACATTTATTTACAATCTAGCCGTCATGTTTTGACGGGCAACAACTAGTCTCATTAAACTTACGAAAATCATTAAACATTTAATTAGCTCAAATTTCTTTCTAAAACACGCGATTAAAAATAATCGCCAATTACTTTTACTCCGAATCCTTATAAAAACAAATAGTTACGAAGTAAAATTAGATTACACCTCTCAAACTTTTTCTGCCTTGAGACATAAAGGACGAAAGCGATAATAGGAGACTTTCGAGAGAGTAAAATTGGCTAATAACCCGGAGTGATCCAAAGCCAATTTACTTCTTCTCTATAAAAGAAATAAAATTATCCTCCGACGTGTCACTTAGAACAACTGAAAAACGAACAAAAGGCTCCAATTCGATCAGCCCTTCCACTCCTCAACGCAGAGGAAATTTCTTTTCTCCCATGCACCATATCAGAATGTCTTATCTCCTTTACGATATGGTCTCTCTAAATCTACGCAATCACGTTCCCCCTTTCTTGTAAAAAAATGAACTGGCAAAGCAAAACATGCAGAAACTTTTCCCCACTGAGTGAGGAATCGATTTCTTGTCGTTCGTGCATAGGGGACATTAACCGTTCCGCATAACATTAAGGCCCGAGAGACGGCTAAGTTGATAGCATACTCACACGCTCACATAAGTCATTGCCGGAGTCAATGACAGACAAGTATCTCAAGGTTTTTGTTCTCCGGGGAACAATAAGAGTGCGCATGGAGGGAGACGTGGCGAAAAAAACAAAGAGTGGTAGTCGAGTGTAAACAAATGTTACGGAAATGTGGGTGATATGGAAATTTATATTTTCTCGTTCCCAGGGGTTTTTTGATGTCGTAAGTGTAAGTGCACTCCCACAAAAAATACGCAAATGTACATATAAACGAGTGCATACGCATATATATATATATATATATATATATATATATATATATATATATATGTTCAGGAGTATATAAATTTGTATGTAATAAAATGTAATACGTGGGCAAAAATAAAGAAAGAGAATATCACCCACCGGGAACAAATGTTTCGTAAATTAAATTAAGTGTTTGAAACAACTTAATGATGATATTCATTCTATAAAGGTTAAAAGAAAACTCTAACCACTGGATAAAGTTTAGGCGAAGGATTATGTGCGACAATTTTGCATACTGTGGAATGATAGAAATGAACAAAACAAAAATTTTACTATTAATATTCTTCTTTTATTCTTCTGACTGACCGAAGCAAAAAATGTCCACTGATACAATTTCAACTTCCTCCTGTGGAAAATTTTTAGAATAATGAATACTTAACCCCAAATCCTTTTTGTATCACACACATAATATGACAATTAATACTGTTTTTCCTTTTTGTCCCGGGCTTGTGGCAGCCCTATGGTACAGCGCGCTGGTTTTCAGTGCTGAGAGTGCGCGGATCAAATCCCGTAGTTGCACTACCAAAATCCTCCGTTTATGTCATCCCTTCAGAGAGGGTAATGCTAGCCCGCTTATATGGTGTACCCATAGTAAAATGACTAGCAAAACTGCGGTGTATATCGGAGGTAAGGAAATTGTCCAAGAAATCGTCTGCCGCATTGAGCCCCCCCCCCCAAAAAAAAAAAAAAAAAAAAAAAAAGAAAAAACTATTTTGTGCCGAAACTGCAGTTTGGTCTTTCAGTCGCCATAAAACTATGATTTCATTTTTATGTTTGACACTATAATTTTTCACTAAGTGTGAAGCCTTCTCTTGAATTTATCCAGTAAAAGATGATCGCAGCTATTGTGAACTATGGGTATTGCGAAACAACTATTTAGTACTACCACATCTGTAATTCTGCTGAAATGCTCTGAATTACTAACCACGATGTCTCCTGATATTCACCGTTCCAGATTGTTGTTCTTCTATTGGTAATATAACAGACAAGTATATAATTCGGTAGCTTCCGGCTACCAGCATCAACTTCATCTTTATTTGCCAAGAATTTTCTGCGTGTTGCCGTACAGAACATCTATTCTACGACCGTCTATATTGTAACGTAGCTGAACAATACTGCTATAGAACTTAGTTGCCGTCTTTGAACTATGTGAACACTCTATAATTTTACGGTCACGTTCTGTTGAACATTCCTTACATCCTTCATCCTATTATCCTGTAGCCATCATATAAAACTTATATTTTACGCTAAAATAACTTTTTTCCTAGGAACAGATGAAAGGTAAAATTCGGTGTTTAGACGTGACAATTTGCTAGGCATTAACAATGAACGTTTACAAGGTGGCACCAACAGAACGTGAAAGCCCACATGTGTTAGTGACATCAGGTGGGGAATTTTCCTCTTGATATGATATACAGAAACTGATATCAGTGCTTTGTATTTAAAATTTAAAGAATTCTAAACCTATCCATTTGCTCGTGAGAAACACGTAGCCATCTTGAGTAGCAGTCATGACGGGAGCAAGTTTATTTTGCAACCGGCGTAGTCATCGATAATAAAAAGTAGAGGGGTTTGGACTTTTGAGGTTTTTTTTGGAGTTCTCTCCTGGATCCATAGCCCATCATTATTTGCATGCAAAAAAAAAGTCGTTGAATAGGGTGGAAAGAACATATGGTTGATTGATTCATAATGGGGAAACGAGTATCAACGAGTTTTGAGGTAAATGGATGTTTAGTTTTGATGCATGATATAACAGAATGTTTAGTACCTATATCAACATTTGCCTATATATGAGGCGCCTGGAATGTAATTATCAAGAGCAACCTCCAACCGTAAGATTTCCTTCGTAAATTAACAACTAAACTTAATACACTGATGATTTTCTGGCATAAATAAGTGTCAGTTTAAAGTAGTCTACGAAATTCCTACATCTGTAGATACAAGGTATCGGAAAATAAACGGTCAAATGTGTTAAACAACCGCTGAAAGATTAATTTAGAATTTTATCGTGATGTTTGGAGTAAAATTCAATCATTAAATCTTTATAGATATCGTGAGTTTAATATTTGTACCCCTAAAAGTACAAAATGGGGAAAATTTATACTCTCTATATTATAAAATGCCTCATTAAAACAGCCCATTTGATAGTGGTCATTTATAGTGGCTTGTGTCACTAGTTTTAAGCAAAATTAATATTATTAATAATAGTAAATAATTTGAATAAAATACAATAACTGATATTTTAAACGTATTAATTATTGATATCTGTAAAATACGACTTAAAATAAAGTAGATACAGAGTATTAAAATAATGAGATTGGTTTCAAAAATCATCTGTAATCTCATTAAAAATGAGAGTCCGCATAAGGGAAAATTCCTATTATGATGAAATGACATACTGAAATAGAGATTGGTAAATATCACAATCTGAATGTCAGTCAACAGTTTAAAAAAAATCCTCTGGAGAATTATTTTTTATGTTTTTAGATTTTAACAAACAATAATAAATAATTCAAACTGGCAACACTAATAATGAGATTCAAACAGTAAAAAAAATTATTCTAAAATAAATTGCAAAAATTAATATATCTTAAAAAGGTGTTGTTTACTTATTTTTAGAGAGTCACGTATTCACAATGTACTTGCACAACGTTCTAAAAAAGCTCAGTTATTACAAGAGTATAGAACACATATTATAACTGAGTTTTATTCTGTGTGTTTATTACTATGGGTGTTCTCCGAGCATGCATGTAAATATAATAAATAACTGGATATATATTGAGACAAAATATACACTTCTTATTCTGTAAGAGATGCGTAAATTTACTAACAAAAAAATCTGAAAAAGAAAATTAAAGCTGTTTTACCTAAACTCAACATTTCATTTGCAATTTTAAGAATTTTCCTCTTTTTGAATTTTACTGAGATGAGAGAAAGATTTTACACTGAGAAAGTCCTTCAGTGCCTTTCATGTAAATTTTAATAAGGATTTCACAACTCCATAAAGTTCCAAATTATGAAATTCAGAATAAATCTGCTTCGCTTTCATTGATATCATAAATTTATTCAGAAATCTCCATTTGCACTCAAACTTTAAGAAAGACATTATATCTATTTCGCATGTTTACCTTTTCGCCAGTGTCTGAAGAGGCTTACACATTTCCTTGCAGTAAAATCGCACTTTTATTGTACTCTAACTTATGATTAACGTTTCACGTTACCTATATTTTTTCATAAATATATTGAAATATTCATCACATTATTGTGGTAGCTTTATGCAGTTCTCGTACATTCATCACCACAGAAGATTTGTAATTTCTTTCCTCGAGTAGTATATCAAATTGAAATGCTGTTTCGCCATATCAGTTTGAATCGAATATTTGCCAAGTAACAGCAGAATTTATAGTTTAAATTACTTTTTAGTATATACTTTTTTTACTATTTTTACTATTAATAGACAGATTCAAAGCATTATTATGAATATTACTTTGGATTCTAACAAAAAAATCTGGGTGTAGAGTATTATCAAAAACTAGCTGAATACCCGAGCTTCTCTACGGAGTACATTCGAATTAAATACAACGGTTAATGTAAGCAATTAATGCCAAAATATATATATTTATAAAAAAAATGTAATGGATAATTTTAGAGACAAAATAATACAGAAGAAAATATTCAAATTAAATACAGCGATCAATCTATGCAATTAAATTGTATGTTTAATAGCCATAAAACATACTAATTTCAATTCAATTCTTAACCCATTAGTGCCTAGCGTCCTTTTAAAAGGACGCTTACATAATAAGCTCTAAATCACTGAATTTTTAATTTTTTTCGATCCAAATAGCAGAATATCATGATAAAGTGTTGTATTTCTTATTAGCCATCAGTTGGTCGCACTACATCAATGTTCTATTTCTGCTTTGAGGGTCTAAAGTCAGAATTAGTCGTTTTTTAGATTTTCAAAAGAGCGTCAAGCAAAAAGTAAGTTTATTTTATTGTTTTTCAATGTAACGAAAATATTTTATGCTGTTATCACAGTCAATACACTTTTCTTAAATGCGTATCTTTCAAAATTGTTAAAATAATTTTTTAACACTGTTATATTTTATTTTGCGTAGCGTTCTATATATAGGACGCTAGGCACGAATGGGTACATGTTTTTCTGACCTGTTCCGCTATACGAATACGTCTTTTTTTCCCCAATTTATGATGTTTTATTACCATAGAGAAAAGGAAATGCTATTTATTTTCGGAAAAATGATGTTATAAATTATTTTTATAAATAAAGATTATTGAGTATTCCTTATTTATGAAAATAATTTAAAAATAAATGTTCTGTTGATTAAGAAATGATTAAAAAATTTTCTTAATTTAAGAGAAATATTAGCCTCTTGATAATGTAATGAACGTATTAACAAATTAGCCTCTTAAATACAAAAATTTTAATCAAAGGATGTGTTCTGTATTTAGTGATTTTAAAAAATAAAGAAAAATTCCGAAGTACATAAGTAATTGTCTGGATTTTTTAAAAATATGTGTATTTTAAATGTCTATAATTTAATAAATTTTAAGAATTTTGTCTTTTAATCCAAATTATATTTGATCTAAATATACTGAAATGAGCAATCGATAAGTTTTAAAGCTCTTATTTATATTTTTGTTTTTATTTTAAGTTTGACTGTGGAGAGGCATTAGCTTTAATGGCAGAGTTATCTGATAATGATACATTCCATGAAGCGGATATTTATTTGGACCCACCATCTAATGAAGTTACCGATAACTAGCACTATACGGTTTAATAGAACTCAAAAATGTCCACTTGGAGATGTTAAATCTGTTAAAAAGAAGAGATGGGGAAGTTTTGATTTTCAGAACAGCAAAAATTTTTAAATTGTTCGGTGGAATGACAATAGTGTCGTTACTTTGGTGTCTAACCATTATGGTATTGAACCTGTAGCTCAGGCCAAACGCTGGTCGAATATTGATAAAAGATTTTTAGAGATTAACCAACCGTATATTGTGTCTGAATATAATAAATTTATGGGAGGCACCGATCAAATGGATCAAAATCTGGCACAATACCAGTGTTCCATACGGTCTAAAAAATGGTGGTGGCCACTGTTTTTGTTTAGCTTAGAAGCATCAATCCAAAATGCGTGGCTATTATACAGATTATGCCCTTCTAATGACAGCAACAGAATGGATTTCCTCCACTTTAGAAGAGAAATCTGTCAGACATATTTTTCTAAGTACAGTAAGAGACCAAATAACAGTCTGGCTGCAGGGAAACCAAAAATACTTTCAAAAAGAATGTCTGGTGATGTCCGGTATGGAGGAAAAGATCATTTAATCGTTGTGAATCCAAAACAGATAAGATGCTCCTACTGTGGCAAAAAATCCACAAGAAAATGCAATAAATGTTTAGTTGGATTGCATGATAAATGCTTTGAAATCTTTCGCACAAAATAGCTTGTATATAAATTGTGTAAAAAAAATTACGAATAGCTTTTTTCATTATTTTGTATTTTAATAAGCCCCTTTTATATGTAAATTTAAATATAAAAGAGTGTAAAATTTATCATAAGACATAATTTATTAAATTTGTGCCTTTTAAGCTATTATTTTTGGCATTTTCAGCTTTTTAAATTATTTTGATTTCTTTTAAATGATTAAAATACAATTTAAAAACCTTGTGTTTATTTTATTATGCATTTTTTCGCAGAGTTCCATTGGTTTCATACGTTTATTTATCTAAAAACGACATTAAAAGGAATAGTTTTAGAAAATCTAAGGGTTGAAGTGTCTGTGGAAAACCTGTACCCTCCCGTGCCTAGCGTCCTTTTTATAGGACGGTAACATTATTTTGAATAAAAATTTAAATTTTAATGCAGGAATTTTTTTATTATTTTTTCAGTCCATTTTGCACCTGTACGAACATAATTAGGTAAAGAAAATTAAAGAATTCGATGTTGGGCATTAATGGGTTAAAAAACTTCCATCTCAATTACTCGAATGGTTAAAATTTAACTTTTACCGTATTTCAATATTTTTTGTCAATTTATTTCGTTGTTATGCAAGTGACGCAAAATTAATTTCAAGTATCACAAAAAGAAATGAAATCACGTGATCAGCATTTAATAAATTAAATTCTAAAAATTAATCTTTAAAAATTCACCAAAATTCAGAAAAGAGAGGTAAAGATTCGAAAAAGATTTCGTTTTAAAGGAATTTTTATGATCTTTCTCGTGATATAAATTTTATAACCCTCAGATTATCATTTAAATGCAAACTTTAAAGAATTATACAAAAGCAGCTTAAAAATCTAATGAAAAAAAACTAAGATGAGTTTTCAAAAATATTTCTTAGTGCACCCCTACACTATAAGAAGAATCGCCATACAAAATTTCAGCCGTTTAGGTTCAGCGGTTTGTTCTGTGTGTTATCTGTCAGTCAGTCAGTTACGGAACTGCTTTATATATATAGATATGGAAGTAAACAAGTGTGATGGAACGAATGCTGTACCTTTATTACTACTAAACTGATTTATTTCAGCTGCAACTCATTTTTCAATTGCGAATACACCAGAATAACATCAATAACACTTACGAATACTGTACTTACAAGATTTGCACCATTTATTAAGAATGGACAAACCTGTACATCCTTTAGTTACATGATTTTCTCAGGAAGAAACAGAAACTATCTTCCTAATATCGACAAAAAAAACCTCTACACTGACACTTTGTGAAGAAATTTAAAATGGTAAGATTTTAGTTATGAGGTCATTTGAATCATCTTTAATTCACCTTCATGGCCTTAAAAATACGATTCCTTTAAAGAAAATTAAACATGTCTACCATAATGTCATAGTTGTCATGCATGTCAATACAAAACAAAAAAAAACGAATCCCGGGGAAAGATTCAGTAACAGAAGTACAATTTTGTTTTAGTGTGAATCAAACTGAAATAAATATGAAACATTTCTTTCAATTATAACATTTTTAAACTGTAACGATTTTATGCCACTGCAAATATATAACTATCATGCGCAAAAAATGGGCTATCATCTAGTAGTTGAGCTACACTTAAAACAAGTGATGTAATAGTATTTTCAATCACTCTTTTTATAATCCTCTTATATGACTATAAGTAACATTTCTAATTAAAAAACAATCCTTTTTTAAACTGGCCTATAGAAAGTAATTATTTATTGCTTAATCAAATAAATAAAAATATTGTGAGTATTTCCGAATTTAAGAAAAATAATTTTAGTCATATTACTAGGTAAATAAGAGAATAACCTAAGAAACGAAATTCTAGAATAAATATAAGACGTCTGAAATGTCTTATAAAAATTTTGATCGCATAAAATTTGGAGGGAAGCAAGTAAAATTTGCTCCTGTTACTTAATGAAATTTTATCTTAATTCGAGGTTTGTCAAATTTAACATGTTAATTCCATTAAGTCCTGCTCCGTTCAGTATTCAACATTCATGAAAAAACAAATGATTGAAAATAAATAGAAATTTGTTGAGATATATGCTATTAAAATTGCTATACTTAATGTTTCTAATAAATACATTCGTACTCAAAAGAATAATGTATTTTGGCTACACATTTAGCAATTTGTTTTTGTATTAAGTATGCAAATTGCTTTCTCATTTTTTATATTTTGCATTCCGGGTAACTACGCAGTTGGGTTGTGGTTTAAAAGTTTTATCATTAAATGCAAACTGTCAATATAAAAAAAAACTTTTTAGCTGTTACAAGCGTAAACTAACACTTACGAAATATTTAGAGAGATTGTTTACTATTAAGGCTGCTATGTACTAAGAAAAAAATCGTATTTCTCTTTTCCTCTTCTTGCAGACTCTTGTGGTGGGAGGAGTCCAGTTGACAGTTTGTGTTTCCCCCCCCCCCCCATAGGATTCACATTTTGAGGGATTGTAATGTCTTTCTCTCTATAGGGGGGTTAAGCGCTGCCCCCCAATTTTTTTATTTTAAAAATATTTTTGTCAACTATTTACAGGTACATAAATGCTGATAACCAAATGAAATTGGTATGGTCGTATAGCCTGAAATTTTCTGCAAAGCACTACAGGATTCATTTTATAAATTTCGTCCACCGAAGGAATTTATGAGCGTTTAAATCACACTATACCAGATTTTTCGCCGAATAATTTAAATTTTAAAATATTAATTGCATTTAAAAAAAACGGAAAATGTACACGAAAGTAAAATTTCTTTCTCTATGACGAAGTACAATTTTTTAAAAAAATCTTTGAATCCAAATCCTCAATCCGTGGACAAATTTTCTCCATAGGTTAACATTGAGGTGAGCGAATCCAATGGGGTTAGTACATAGCAGCCTTAGGTATTCATAGAAGCACAATTGCAGATATCTGAAAATACTGTATCCCATATCTTACAGATAAAAATATTATTGATGATTTTCTAAATTTTGATGTGGTCACATATTTTTGGAGTATATACATTAATTAGATGTTCCTCACATTAAATCAAAAATTCATTTTTTACATTTGTCGATGTGTTATCGAGTCAGTAATAACTAAAATAAGCAGTTTTAACTAAAATGAATGCGACCGTACTTAATGGTTGATCAAGTGGTTTAGAAATTACACAATATATATAAATATAAGTTAAATTTAGAGTTTTTACCTGTACAAAGGGTAATTTTGAAGGATCAAACATTAACTTTAATATTATTTTATTAAAATGTATTAGCATTCCTTAGATATCTAGCTAACTTTATTTTCTAAAAGATTTCTAGCCCTTTCTTCTTTAAAGGTTACCAATTTTATTTATGTCTATTAGCATGAAAATATCCGAATGAAGAATTGCGGATAGAACTCTCGTTTGTTAGAAATTATTTAGCAATTCCAATCATTAGCAATTTCCATTTACACATCCAGACGCTAGGGACCAGAACCACTTTATTATGACATTAAGAACCAATATCTCTTTAATCAGATGCTAACAAAGCTTCTTCGGTTGTGATGAGAATGATATCTCAGAGGATCTCATCTACCGTAATTTACTTCGAAATGAGAAATGTGCACGCATGGAAGTCTGAAATATCTCGAATAATACGATGCATGGCATCCGTGTATTTATCCTCACAAAGATAAATGCCGACTGCAAGTTTGTTTTACTACTGGTAGCTGCTGCACGTGCGGTAAAATTATGCCAACGTGAAAATAAGTACGCTTTGATAGAAATGATGTGGTAGTAAATAAATAGACATCGGAAAGATTTTATTTCTCATGATTTCAAAGAAATATAATGCAAAGGACATTTGTCATGAACAATACTGATATAATACCAGTTTCATTTTAGATTATTTATGGAGGGGGGGTATTCATTTGTTAAAATATAATAATAGCTCTAGGGTGGGACATTAATTTGAACATATTCCAAACGCATTTTTACCCGTATTTTGGACAAATTCTTCAAACAAATTATTTTACATTTATTTTTCTCACGGTCTGCCAGATGTTTTGATATGGCGAAGCGTCAGTGACTGTGACGCTTCGCCACATGTTCAGTACATGAACTGTACTGAACATGGATATATGCTTGAGTATGTTGTTGTTGTTTCGAATTCCTCCTGGTCAAACGGCGATTTTTCAAGATTATTAAATTAAATTTATTTTGTTAGTATTTACTTGTATAGTCATGTTTAGTGTGCGAAAAGCTTAAATAAGCTTTGATTATGTATCATCTATATATATAAAACAGTTCCGTAACTGACTCACTGACATACAACGCATAGACCAAACCGCTGGACCTAAAGGGCTGAAATTTTGCATGGTGATTCTTCTTATAGTGTAGGGGTGCACTAAGAGAGATTTTTGAAAAATTCTTCTTAGATTTTTTTAAGTTAAATTTTTAAGCTGTTTTTGTAACTTTTTTTAAGTTTGCATTTAAAATAATAATTTGAGGGTTATAAAATTTATATCACGAGAAAGATCATAAAAATTCCTTTAAAATGAAATCTTTAAATGAAATCTGATTTTTGGTGAATTTTTAAAGATTAATTTTTAGAATTTAATTTATTAAATGCTGATCACGTGATTTCTTTTTCTGGTACTTTAAATAAATTTATCGTCACGTGCATAACAACTAAATAGACAAAAAAATTATTTTTTTCTTGCTAATGCGGCAGACGATTGGGCATTATTTTGTCTATAAAAATATCGTTTACGATTTTTTTATAAATATATATTTTTTTTTCTACATCAATTGTATATATTGATCGCCGTATTTATTATAAATATATATATATATATATATATATATATATATATATATATATATATATATATATATATATATATATATTATTTTTGGCAATTATTGCATACATTGACCGTTGTATTTAATTTGAATTTACTCCGCAGTGAAGTGTGGGTTTTCAGCTAGTTTAATTTATATGTGCCTTCTAAATTAGCCGATTTTTATAGACTTTTAATGTATAAGTGGGCAAAGGTTGTAAGTTCTGTTTGAATCTTCCGCCGGTTTCTCTCATTTGTATTTTTGTGTTCCTTGCTCTTCCTTCTTTTGTTCTTTTAGTTGCGTCGATGTGCCATAATTTTTGGTGACCGCAGCATGCCTTGATAGCAAGTCCAGAAGGAGAGGAGCAGTGGAACGGGTTGGGAAGGTGTTTGTTTACAGTTTCTGGGTGAAACCAATGAAGATACAGGAGGAAGAAAACCTTGAAGGAAGAAAAAACTAAAAGCACATTCTTTGATCTTAAAAAAGATAAAACGATCTTCAAAAAAAGGGGACTAGCGGCAGCGTCGAGAGAAAGACGAAGACCATATCACGGAGTTGTCGAAATCTGGTTCGGAATATTTGGGGCACTTGACACTTCGTTATCCGGTCACGCCGAAAGAAATAGCGAATTCATTACATATATTTCTAAGCCAGAACAAAGTTGATATTTATGACCTGATAGCAGTCACCTGTGATGGCACCACTGTTAAGGCGACAATGGACCATGAAAACTTTTTTTTAAGAATTTATTAACCAATTGCTATGAAATTTTGTATACTTATACAGTGTTGTTTAGAGACGGAAATTGTAAATTTAAAAAAATCAGAATGTAATTAATTAAGATATTAATTAAAATCAGTTTGTTAATTACTCTATTTAAAAATGCTCCATGCGCATTCATTTTTGTGTCAGATATCTAATTTTCTCTCTTAATCTAGCTTTATATAGTTATAATAAAAGTTAGTAGCAATATTTGATTTACAGGCATATTTATAGAAACTAGAAAATAAATCGATAAAAATAGGTCATTTTATGCAAAATTTTATCTTAAAAATTTTTTTAATTGTAAAAATTTTAAGCTGTTTTAAAATAGTATAATGAATTTATTACTAAGTTTTATTCTAACATATATAAATAATCATTTTATTAAAATTTATGAAAATTCAAGAAAAATTAGAACGCATGGAACATTTTGAACTTACCGAAACGACATGAAAACTTGTTTTGAGAAAATGGCATTTAAAGTTTTAATTTGACTAACATTTCCATTGTTTACGTTTGAAAAAAATACTTATAACTCGGTTAATAATGATCGGATCAACATACTTTTTTTTATTATAAATACATATATTAAAATTTCTATTAAAATAATAAAAAACATATATTGAAATTCATGAAAATTCAAGAAAAATAAGAACGCATGGAACATTTTGAACTTACCGAAACGACATGAAAACTTGTTTTGAGAAAATGGAATTTAATGGAATTTAATGGAAAATGGAATTGTTTTCGTTTGAAAAAAATACTTATAACTCGGTTAATAATAATTAGATCAACATACTTATTTTTAATTTAAACCTGATGAGTTGCAGAATTATTTTCTGAAAGAATAAAAAGTCGTTTTGGGGACATATTTTTGTCAATCTGTAGGACAATTTTCGCCTTAATACAGGAAAAAGTAATGGTGTCATTGCCTGTCTAGAAGACAAATTAAGAAGAGAACTGCAACATCTGGTTTGTATTCTTCATACGAGCAAGCTCCCACTTAGACATCTACTGTCTTAATTAGACGGATGAACCACGGGATATATAACCTTTTCCTGCCCAATCGCAGATAGAATAATGGTGTGCAAAAATCTACCTTTTCGTTCGAGCCTATTCCTCTCGTACGGACATCCTAAACGCAGAAGACTGAAGATTTGAGGGCAGATCAAAAGTATTTATTTCGTATTTGCACAGTGATGTCAACTTGACAGGGCTCTCGAGGACTTCAAAATAAAAAACCAGGGCCAACTGGGCAATCAAGATGAATTACAACTGCCTGCAGAATTTCACGCTTGAACTTTAGTACTGAGAATCTTCACGAAGGTCTGAAAGATCTCTCACAATAAGCAATACGAGTTTATGCACCGATATGGTTTGTCGTAAGGAAAAGGCCAGGTTGAGCAGACGGACTTAGAAATATTTGGCAGGTTATTGAACTCTCTACTTTTTTCTCGGACGAGCTAAAGAAGACAGTGCACTCAGTGGTTCAAACAAATGCATGCTATGACCATCCCGAGAATTTACTAGTACCAATGACAACTGACGATAACCAAGATATTAGAAGATTAGCATGGAGGAAAATTAAAAGATGCCGCAATTCAAAGAAGAAAAAGACCAACAGTGCGAGAGTTCCAGGTTTTAAATTTGAACTTTATGACAACGGAGTACTATGACTGCATCGACTGGGTCACCGCCGAAATTAGCAAGACTCCAATCACCAAAAGTCTTTCATCAGAAGAAATTCAACACAACGCAAATTCAGGATCCATGTTATATAAATCATTAGTCTACTATCCAAGTCACTCCTAGGCTGTGGAAAGAACCGTTAAAATTGTGACGGAAGCTGCATCAAAGATATGGGGGAATGAAGGAAGATATCATATTCCTTAGAGCAAAGTTGCAATCACTAAAAATGATGCCAAAGTTCATTTCATAGAAGGCCTTCGTAGCTTAAAAAGGTACACATACTGAATACAATATTCAGTTGGTGGGCGGAACTCGCGGTACAGCTACCTACTCGTGGCGAGTTCAGGGTTGTTTCGCGTTGGTACCGAACACAAAACAAGCTAAAAACTGTACATTTTCAAATCCCATAGGACCTAAATAATACATAATCATGGCATACTTAGGCATTTGGCACACTAAACATAACTATACAAGTAATTGCAACCAAAAAAATTTAATTTAACATCTTGAAAATTTTTCGAAAAATTTCCAAAATCAGCGTTTTATCAAAACTTCAAAACATTTGCGACAAATCAAGGAGTTGTCCTAAAAATCTCAATTTTTTTTTTGTGAACATAGTGCTCCCAATGGCACCGTTTCTGCACTACCCATCATCAAAAATCAAAAAGAAAAAAATTCGGCCCATCCTAATATACATGGACATACATTACTACAATTACGATCCGTATTACGTTAAGAGTTATTATATGACAACTATACAGGACAACGGCTATGAACGAATTTATCCTTTCAGTTCTTAATTGTCTGGAGAGGAAACCTAAAGCATCTTGCTATGTTCCTTGCAAAATATACTGGGCGAATTACTCGTATTTTTTGGAAACCTTGAAATGTGTGGGCTTTATTCGAGCAGTTATTTCCCGCTATATCACTCCTTAAAATTCACCAGGTAAATTATATGATTGTTTCACTTCCGAAATAAAAGTTAATGTTAAGCCACTTGGGAAGACCTATTTAAAATATGGTATTTTCTCAATTAGTTGTGGGTAGTCCAATAGTCAAGACACTGACTTCAATATTCGGAGGTGGGCGATTCGAATCCTGTTCACACGTAGATGATCGTTGCAATGTTCCATTTCATATCCAAGAACAGTATTCAAATTATAAATATTAAGATTGGTTTATGCCCACGTTAAACAAGTATTCTTTGGTGTCATATTTATTCCTTCAAAAGCTTGCTGTGTAGAATGTTTTTTAGAAACAGATGCTAGTTAAAATTGAGTCCAAACTAACATATATATTATTTTTAAAGCTAATTAAAAAGATTCTTTGTTTATTTCATTTAGTTGTCTTGATATGTTTGATCATTAATAATTTTGAAATGTATAACATCTCTCAGTAATTAAGATTTTTCTAAAAACTAGATATATGATGTTTTAGCGCATTTGTAACTTCACAGTACAAAAGAATTTTCCACACCGACCGGTACTGGTAAAAGATTTTTCTAGTGCTGCTTACTGACTTGAAACGTTTATATTCGCATATATGGTAAAAGCCGCATATATTGTAAACTCCATTCGCATATATGGCAAACTCCAAGACTTTCTAGAAATACCAGTTTTATCCAGGGCTAATTTTATGATATTCATTATTCGTAATTGACATCAAAATGTACATCAAAGAATATAAGAGAAGCTATGATTACGTCCATGAATAGAGAAAGGCGGTAACTAAAGTATAGAGAAACCACTGACGCTAAAAGGAGGACATTTCTCACTCAAACATTTCGTGACCGAAACTTCTCTCTTCCGGCCAATAGAAAAGTTTTGGAAGTTGTGGTCTATTAAATCAAAGGAAGTGAAATCCCGGTCTTCAAACCAAATGAGTCTAACAGACTTATGATGTTTGATAATATAAGTTTGATTACGCGTTTGATAATATTCATTTGCTGCATACTGCAATAAAGTGCATACATAATAAATTAGTAATAAAAATTTAAAATTTTTATCTAACATATTTTAAAGCAGTTTTACTTATTAGGCAAAAAATACACCAGTACAACCCTCATGATACTTACATAAAGTTTTCGAAAGCATGGGAATTTATTTCATACTTGTGCGGAGTGAAATGAGACAATTTCCAATTGTTATTTAATATGCTTAAAGCACAAAAACTATTGAATTTACGGTAAAAAAGTTTAAAAACAATTTAGAAAAACTTTCTTTAAAGAAAATAGTTTGAGACATTGAGGTCAAATCTTTCGAAGAAAACTTATTTTTTTATAACTTTTGCTGTTCTGTCTTTTTAACATCTTCTTAATAGTTAAATACATTCAATTCCTTTCTTCGTAAACTACCAACGATATATATATGAATGTTTTTTTCTTACCATAAATGCTTTGCCTCTTGTGTAAGCTTTGGCACTAAATACAAGCAATCTACTGACGTAAAATTAAGAAACATTTTGCAAAAAATTTAAGGACCCTTAAATCAAAAAGGAAAAAAAATAGTTATGTCTAAAATATTTTCGTAATTAAGAAAAATCATTTGTCCTATAAAATCTTAATTGACATCCTTAAGAATAAAATTAAAAAAAATGAAATATCCCTTTTACAATTTTCTACTTTATTCTGTACAATATCATCTATAACATTCTACCTTCTTAAAAGTAATTTGAACTGGAGAGAAACTGAAAAGATTTCAATAACATTTTTCAATTTAGAATAAATTTAATATCATATCACAGATATATTTGATGAAGCAATTTATAGTCTTAAGGGGAAATGATCTTGGAGAAAAATAAACATGGAATCATTGTTTCTTAGAATATTTACAATAAGTAAATATGTTTATGTCATTTCTATTTCATATTTTATTGTAAATATCCTATTTATAGCTTTTATTTCTTAAATATTAAGATCTGGAGATAAATAAATACGTACAATCTGAATTCAATTGCCGGCGACTGGTAGAAGAATGTTTATTTATAAAGAGTATAAAAATTAGAAGTTAATTTACCAGTTTCAGTTTTATGGGCTTGAAAGAAATCAATGAATACCGTTTGGCTGATTTTTAAAAGTTTAGTATGTGCCAAGGAAAAATTTAAAAAAATTAAATATTTGAAACGGGGTTAAAAAGTCATAAAAAGTTATTTAAGTTAAAAGCATTGCACGAGGTATAATCTGGCTTAATCATTTTCTTTCTTCTTAATAATTTGCATTTTCATATTATTGTTCATGTGAAAATTTCCTTTCTTATTTTGGAAATAAGGATGATTTCTGATCAACGAAAGATACAAGCGTCTTGTTAGTAGAAAACCCTTCATGAGAGAAATTTTGGAAAATTTGTTACCCTCGTTATTTTGTTTTTCACTTTTAGATGCATTTTAAAAATGTTTATGCATTAAAATGTAATTTAAATTATATGCTAAGATAATGAAGAGAAAATATATTTTACAAACGGTGGAATAAAATTGGATATAACAATATATTTATTTTATTTTTTTTGTTTCATAGATAATTATGGCAGAAAGTAAATCTGTACTTATAATAAAAATACAATATTTACATATAATCTGAATTCATCGTCTGGATTTCTCGTTTATTTCTTTCGTAAGAACTTTCAAAATTTGTACTTGTATTAAAACATTTATTTCAGTTTTAGCAACTAATATTCAGGAAGAAATTTTATTATTATTTTTCCATCATTTCTATTTTCCAGTTTTAAAAGCTTAATTTCACGTGCTTTATTTTCATAATTAAAGGAAGGTAATGTAAATTTTTTTCTAGAATATAATTTCATTACTTGAATTTCAATATTTCGTCTTATAAAGCGTATTTGATATTGTACTTATGAAACGAAACAAACTAAAATAATTTTTTCAATATAGTGAGAAACATATTTTCAATAATGAAAATTTTTATGCAAACTTTCTTTATAAAACCAAGTAATTATAAAATATTTTTATATCTCCCTGATTTCCAGTGTGCGGGATTTCAAAATATTACTCACTTTTTACAACGCAAAAATATCGGTAAATATGTTTTGAATTTTTATTACTCTCCGTTTTGATTAAATTTATCTTTATTAATAGATTACAGGAACTTGTAATTATCTCATTATCTGTCTTATAATTATCATGCATAGGTATGGTTTAAGAATATTTTTGGAATAATGTATTGAGAAAACTTTACATAAATGTATTAGATCCTTTTGACATTGTTGACTAAATATATCTTTAAAAAATTATGCTCGTAATTTAATTAAATATTCTATTGTGATATTAATAAGTCATAAATGTTAAGTTCCTTTCATATCATTATTTATGCAAATAAAACTGTTGATAATTTTTAGTAAAAAAAATAATGGATTGTAATCTGTTATTTTTGGAAGCACATGCAGGGCTTTATTTATGTTATAAATCTTCAGATTTTAATATTAAGGTTTATTTTATCCGTAATTATATTTTTAAGGAAGTGCATAATTCTTAAACATCATTGCTACACAGGGAAACTCCACTGAGAAAATTTAGGAAATTTATGTATTCTTCCTTCCACTGAGGCATACTATAATAAAATAAAACGTACTGAAACATTATTTTAATGTAGTTTTATTTTTTACTATGTATTTCCTACATAAATCATTATTCTCAATTGAATTATTTCTGTTTGATTACAAATGCTGAAAATAAAAAGATATAAGGAAATGAAAGAAATGCAATCAATACTTCTTAATTATATCATCTCGGTTACAAATAAATTAGAAAATATGTTTTGATGAAAGACAGAGAGAAAAAAAAATAGTTTGCTTGAAAACGAAAACAAAGAGTGTATGAAAAACGTTTCGTATCTTTACTTTTTGAGCCCATCGAATAGAGTAAACGGTGGGAGTGCAGGGCCAGAGAAATGAGAGACCCGTATGTGTGGTTGCCACCGCTAGAGTCTGGAGCTATAAAAGCGGGGTGGGATCGGAGTTACGAGTCAGATCAGTGCCCCGCGCAGATGCATTCAGAGTTTTCTCTGCTGACGCAGCTCTGTTCGCAACGAGCAGTCACGTTTTATGAGGTCTACACTGTTTAGAGCACATTTCCACGACTTATATTTCTTTTTCACTGCAGCGCTCTGGCCTGCGTTTAGTGCAGCTGTGCGAAGATATAAATAAGCGAAACCAGACAACTGTTGTTAAACATGAGTTGTGTTTTGTAATAAAAAAAAGAGAAAAAAATCTGAAGAATAATATTGATTGATTATTCAGTTTGTTGGATTGATTATCGTCTCTTCCGGACATTAAGTTTTAAAGAAATGAAGTGCTGTTGTACTGTGTGTTTTGCGGACCGCTATTCGAGGGGGATTCTTGTGTTGCTTGTATTTTTGTTGATTGCCCAGTCGTGCTTCTCTGCAAGAAACAGGGGAAGAATGCACGGTAAGACATATTACATAATATAGCACGTTTCTTTAAAAATTTTGAAAATTACCGAAACACGTTTCCGTCACCATATACTGTAATTAACCACGTGTATCCGCAATATTGAAAACGCATTGCATAAATCTGGCATTAGGCTCTTTAACAATACGTTTAATTTAAATTGCATTATGTCTATAAGATGAATTGCTATTTAATGAAATCAAATCTATCAATTAAAAAAAAACATGATTCAGAAAATTAGTGAAAAAGAAATTTAATTTTGTTGGAGAATATTATTCTCATAAAACACAAATATTTCAACGCTAAAATAAACTACTATTTTATATGAAATGAAATGTCAAATGTTGCGATAAATGTCTTCCTAGTTACATGAGGCAAAATTCCTGAATAAGATACCTCATACTCTTAAATTATATTCAAATCAATAAATTATGTAAAGTTCCTTTTAAAGACGTAGAGACTCTAAGATACAGATTGAAATATATTGAACGTTAGAAACAAAATTAGACCAATTATGAGACTTGATTACGCAAAGTCCAAGCGTTATAAATAAATAAATAAATAAATAAATATAAATAAATAAATAAATAAATAAATATATATATATATATATATATATATATATATATATATATATATATATATATATATATATATATATATATATATATATATAATGCGTTGCAACCTTATCTGTAGCAATTTCTTATATAAAAGGGTTTTATCAAAGTAATTTCACATTTTGTTTTGGGAAATAGAAATGACAGTACTTTTATAATTATAGCTAATGTTCTTTTTCTAAATGTTCTTTTGGCAAAAATAAATCCTCGAGGTAGATACTTTTTTTCCCTGAGGAACATCGTATTTTATTCGTGATTTACAAGCATGTATCTACTTAAAAACAGGTTAAGTAGATCTTGCTTTAAAAGACTTTAAAATTATGGGCATTGTCCTATGTAAGAAATTTACAGCATGAATCCCAAAATTCAGAAATTAATGTTTTTTCACATTCAACACTATTATCAAAAATTGTATTTTATTGCAGAACTCTTTGTGATTTAAACCTTTGACGGAATTAACAAAAGTGTATATCCTTAACACATAATTTCACAGATAATCCTAAGTTATGTACAAGAATATGTATTACATAGCAAATAAATATATATATAGTGAAACATATGTTTTTATTAGTAGTTTATAGCACTATAAATTTCTCTAAATACATAGTTCTATGTATATTTAGAGATTAAAATTTAATAAATATATACCATGCATTTATATTTAAAATTTTTTCATCAGTCAACATGCGTTTTGAGCATAATTTTACTAGCAATTTAAACACGATTTTCAGCCTCTGATATGAATGACACATAAATCCTTCTCTCTTGATTTACTGACATTTTAAGCGGTTTTCCACATATAACTGTCAAAATCGCAAACAAATTTTCGATACGGCATTCTGCACTAGAACATGTCTCACTTATATCTGATATTTCATTTACGAATCTTACATTATATCCTATAAACGAATTGCAGACGCCTGTTTCTGTGTTTTGTTTTTTCAAAATTTTATTTTTGCTTTAAAGGAGCAATCGGGTTAATAATACTTTTTTTAAAAATATAACTCTCAAACGCTTGAAATATTAAGAGCCATTTGAAAATCTAAATGTGTTTGAGCAATTATTTATTTTTACTTGCGTTTTACATCTAAACAGAAGTTCAAGAATATAGTACCTCGATAAAGAAAAATGTCGGAAATAATCCTTAAGGATCTTCTAAAAAAATTCCGTTTTGCCTAACTTGTTACAAATGTCAAATCGATGTTTATGCGGAGTTTCTAGAGAAAGGTAAAACATTTTTCAATTCCTTGTACGATATTGGATCCTTAAAAATATAATTTGCATCATTTAACTGAATTATTATGATGGTTTTAATGTAAGAATAGGTGTTTGTATTTCCGTTTATTTCTCATAAATTACTTTTTATAGTTCCCTTAATACTTTCATTTAGATGTTTTTAATTTTTATGCACTAATTAAAAGTTACTTAACATATTGTTTTTTAATTAAACTATATTATCTTTGTAGTCAACATGACTTCGAATATGGTGCATTTATCTAAATTCGAAAATCTGAAAAATAATTACAATGGTTTACTCATTATTTCTTAGATAAACATCCCCATTGTGTTCAATAGGCAGAGGCTCCAGTTTTCCCTTTATATTCGGCTACTAAGTATAGTCTAGCCAATAAGTAGGCTGAACTAAGAGAAAAAAATCATTTTCAAATTTACTAAACACTTTTATTTATGGCAGAGAAATTGCTTTACATGACTATTAAAAATATAGGATTTTTTTTACTAAGTTATACATATTTATTGTAATCTTTAATTACTCATCGTAATCTTTGAATTTTTCTATCCTTGTCTTAATATGATATATAACTCTTTATTTCAATAAAACATCAGTGTTATGACACCTAATTAATGTAAAATATTAATTAGAAGGGACCATAAACTTTATCGTTATTTAGCCTACATTAGTAAATGAAAACAAATAAATTAAAATATCATGACTACTAATATCTATTATTTCCACGTCTGCACCGAAATCAACCATAACTAATCGTAAAGTCCCACGTACTCAGCAGTGTTATGGTACAGTGTTTGTATTCTAAAATTTATATTGTTAAAGTAATCTATTTTTTGGCAAATAAAAAGAGTAATCTTTAAAAACTGTAATAATTTTTCATGTATTTTCTATTGTTTATTTGCATTTTAAGGGGAGAAAGAACTTTCAACCACAAAATTTTTAATTTTCAGTTTTTAAATTTATATAGAGAATGAAAATAATTAATATTCTTTTTGACTACATTAAAGACTCTTAGATTTCATAATAAGAATATTTTTGAAGATACATGCCTGTTTAAAAAAAATTCACAAACACTAGGATATTTTAAAATATTTAAAAACCTTAAATATTTAAATATAAGTTTAACATATATATAAATATATATAAGCATAATTAATTGTGTATTAAATTCTTTTTGTGTCATTCTAAAGCCACAAATATTTTTTTTAATATGCCTAATATTTTTTTATGCTTTTCATGTTTTCACCTTTTAAAACGGTTTGAAATTAGAAAAATATTTTTGGTTTCAAAGAGTTATGCTCGGTTTTATGACAAACACTTCCATTAACAATCCCGAAAAATTTGAAAGAAATCAGAAAAAAATGAATGAGCATGTAACATTTTGAAAATTTCTAGCAATTTTGAAGAATTTTTTGAAAGCACTGGTCCTTTTATTCAACAAAATACTTATTTATGAATTCTAAGGATATTTAATGTAGCAAAAATGAATATTAATTATTCTCATTTTGTACATACAGTAAAATATTCCAAATTTAAAATAAAATGAGGTTGAAGGTCCTTTGTTCCCTTAAGAGATCTAATTTTTCTCGTAATATTAAACATCGCATTCTATAAGTAAATATTTATCACAAGGTGAAAATTTTAAAATTTTCTCCTTCCGTCTTCAATCACTACGTTTGAAAGTTTAACGGATGCTACAATTTGATGGTGTATTGGTCACAATTTGATAAATATTAGACAGAAAGCATAAATTAGAAATAATTGCTACATATGAACATGATTTTATTCAGGGGGTTATCAAAATAACAGAAATATTGTTACAGGAAAGCAGCATGGTGGTCTCCCTATTTAAATCACTAAAACTAAATAAACGGGAAGTAAAAATATATGATACCATGATGTAAGTATAAACTGTGTGTACAGATATCACGCAGTATTAGCAGTATCGATATAGAATTAGCATTTTAGAATTAATATACAAAATCTTAGATATGAGTGAGGTATCATAATTAGCATAAGTTTGCGGAAAATTTTGTAACTAAAAGAGTTTGTAACTATTTGTCGGTGTATCACGCGAGGAACAGTGCCAAATGTCATGACACGGTCCAGAAATGAACACGGTGTAGCCTCTAAATGCTAAAAGTGTGGGCGTCACACAACAATGTCAGCAAAGGAGAGATGGAACTTGGTACGAACTGGGTGACAAAAACGGACATTTAAGTAAAGAGAAAGCAGAGTGAGAACGATTTGTAACGATCTCGTTTCGGCAATACTATTTTGCCGGGCGCTGCGTAAAGCCTGTATTTAAGGTTTGGGTCTAAACCAGAAGCCAGTCTTAATGACACTATGCAAGAAGACATGTAAGATGGTACCTGGGCATGAATACTAGAACTCGAAAAGTGGAAATTGAACCATCTGGTAGAATAAATCTAGATTCAAATTATTTCGTACAATTTGTTGTGTATACATTGGTGAATACCATCCGTATGGGCGTAATAGTCCAATTGCTTGGTACCCTCTATTAAACAATTTTATATTTGATTCCCATGCCATAATTACATAACTTAATATAACTTTAAATAAAGACGAAATAAATTATAAAGGATTTTAACTTTCAATATTTTTCTCTATTACATCAGTATAGTTATTATTTCAAAATTATTTTCTGATTTTACTGCGAAAAAGTCTTTAATTAATAACCATAATCTGCGTTTTTCATATAAAATATCATGTCTTTTTAAAATAAATGTTCAGAAAATTATAATGAAATGGTAATATATATCTTCAGATTAAGTTTTTGGGTGATATATAACATTCGCTCTCACTAAATTCTATTTTAAAGTATATATATAATTATAAAAATTGAATATTAAAATATAAATAATTTTCAAATTGAAACTTCATTACAAGTCTTTAAAGCGTTTTAAATATAATTATAGACTTTTTCCATATTTAATTTAATAGCGGGGGAACTTCGGCTCACGGCCACATGACCCGGAAAAGACTTTGTGGTCAAAATGAGCGAATGATGTTCTGGTCGGTTTCATATCAGAAAAAAATATTTACTTCTAATTCGTACACGATACTTTTGATAACGGGTTCTTACCACTTTTCTGGATATAAAAAACTGAAGGATACCAGCAAATAGGTATCATGAAACAATAAGTTTAGTGTGAGTCTGCTTCGTATTGCAGCAAAGACGATAAAATTATAGGGATTTTACGTATAAAATTTTTCTATTACCATTGATAAAATGTCATAGATTTATGATAACGAGAATATAATTTTATCGTTAAAATGTCTTAATTTGCTAATTACTGATGATAAAAGGGGTTTAACTAAATATTTTTAACATAAAATATCCAGGCGTTTGAAATGCTTCTGAACTAATGAATTAGAGATGCATTTATTATTAAAATTTGAAATTTAATATCCTAATTAATATACAACTTTTAAAAAATATTAAATATTTCTTTAACTCAGATGTTTATCCCTTTTTCGTGTAAAAAAAATGTATTGACTGCTGCAAATACTAACTCATCAGAAAAAAATTATGTACAAATATGAAAGGAAATACATACTTTACAATGTGGCTATTTTATTATTTGTCCATTTAAATCTAGTACGCATATTTTTGTGGAACCCCAATATCCCGTTTTTTCATTTAAACTTCACTCTATCTGATTTTTTATGCAATGTCTTCAGAAACTAATTTCGTCTATGACTAAGTTCAAATTCTCAATCGTACTCATAATATAGTCTTATAATTATTTTACTAAATTATAGGGATTTTACATCTAAAAGTTTTCTATTACCATTGATAAAATGTCATAGATATATGATAAGCGGAATATAATTTTAACGCTGATATGTCTTAATTTGCTAATTACTGGTGAAAAAAGGAGTTTAATAAAATATATCTAATGTAAATATTTAGGCGTTTGAAACGCTTCTGAATTCATGAATTAGAGATGTATTTAATTATTAAAATTTAAAATTTAATATTCTAATTAATATAAACCTTTAAAAAATATGAAACATTTATTTAACTCAGATGTTTATAACATTTTCATGTAAAAAAAAGTATTGATTGCTGCAAATACTAAATCAACAGAAAAAAAATTTATGTACAAATATGAAACAAAATACACCCATTACAAAGTGACTATTTTATAAGTTGCGCATTTTAATCTAGTGCGCATATTTCTGTGGAGACCGAACATCCCGTTTGTTCATTTAAACTTCACTCTATCTGATTGTTTATGCATTGTCTTCACAAACTAACCTCGTCTGTGACTAAGTTCAAAGGCAGGGGCATTACCAAAGCCCGCAACATTTCCCCATCACAATAACTAAGCTGATCGTTGTGCTTTGTCTGGGGCGCAGAGTAACTCCAAACTCCCCCCTCCCTCTCCACACTATTCATGAGAGGAGTCACAGTTAACTGGGCCTAGAAGATAATACAAAGTAACTTATACCTGTTTAATGGCAGCATATGAAGCACGTTTAATGTCTCCTGAATTAACCAATAGGAATATGACACTCGTTTCTATTGTAGTACGTTTATCTAATCTATTAAAATGATTTAGAAATGCATAAACGTGGGATGGAATAAAAAGCAATTTCTCGCTACACTGCTAGAGGATGGCTGCTATTACACACGGGGAATTTAACGAAATGAATTTGAAATCATTCTCTGCACGCTTTATGGAGTATAAATTGTTTTTTTTCTTTATAAGACAATCTAAAAATTGACGATCAACGTTGTGATTACAAATATGTGTAAATAAATTGGTACGAAATTGTTTCAAGTTTCATCATTCTTAAAATCTTTCTAAGATTACGCTAAAGAAAAAACCATTATTTCTATTTTTCACAAAATATCAAATAATATATAGTTGAATAATAAATTATTTGTAACGAAGTAAGTTTACACAAGGTGGAAGAATATATTTTACATTTCATACACTTATATATGCTAATATTTAAGTACGTTTGAAAATGTAAGCTACTCACATATGAAGGAATTTCTCGTACAAAGATCCATAAAAATTAATTGAACTTCATATCAAAGTTAAAACAAACAAACAAACACACACACACACACACACACTGCTGTAACAAATATTTTAAATTAGAAGATAAGCATATAAAGATTTACGTATAAATAATAGATGCAATGCTAAATGCTTACAACTGGCAAACATCCTTATTGTTATGAATGACTTTGGAAAACTTTTAGTACATTTCACTAATTAACTACACCGTTATAGAACTTTATCTTGGCTTGAAAAAAAAACTCATTCGCTCAGATGAATTAGTTTTAATTTGCTCAGCCATAGTATGAAGTCAGTTTCGATTAAATTTTCTTAACATAGGATGAAGATTCACGAAACCAGCGTGGTTCAGATAATCCTGAAAATCATTGACTTACATTTCGTAGTAAAACTTTCATCTGTACCCATCAAACCCGAGTTTCGCTACGGAGTACATTCAAATTAAACACAACGGTCAATATATGCAATTAATGCCAAAAAAATATAGATATATATATTTACAATAAATGCGACGATCAATGTATACAATTGATGTAATATATATATATATATATATATATATATATATATATATATATATAAATCTGAAGGGATATTTATTTTTTTGGATAATATCCAATCGTCTGCTGCATTAGAAAGAGAAAAAGTATTTTTTTGTCTATTTAGTTGTTATGCACGTGACGATAAATTTATTTAAAGTACCAGAAAAAGAAATCACGTGATCAGCATTTAATAAATTAAATTCTAAAAATTGATCTTTACAAATTCATAAAAAATCAGAAAATCAAGGTAAAGGTTCGAAAAAGATTTCATTTTAAAGGACGTTTTATGATCTTTCTCGTGATATAAATTTCATAACCCTCAAATTAATATTTTAAATGCAAACTTATCAAAAGTTACAAAAACGGCTTAAAAATTTAATTTAAAAAATCTAAGAAGAATTTTTCAGAAATCTTTCTTAGTGTACCCCTACACCATAAGAAGAATCACCATGCAAAATTTCAACCCTTTAGGTCCAGCGGTTTCGTCTGTGCGTTGTATATCAGTGAGTCAGTGAGTCAGTTACGGAACTGTTTTATATATATAGATAAGAGAAAATAGGCTTAGCATATTGGGGAAAATATCAGGACTGAATTTTAAAAAATCTTTATTTTCAGTGAATAATGCTTATCTGAAATACCATATCTTTATTTATGTCTTTTTTACTATAAGGCAATATCCTTCTCACCACTGACCTCTGTATTTATAATAATGGTGGCTTTCCCAAACAGCGTAATCTTATAAACCGCAAACATACTATGCAAATATTATTGTTTTTTTTAAAAATATAATCGTATGGGGGATAACATTACATTTCATTGTTTCAAAATGCTCATAACATAAAAGCCAGGAATCACAAACACTCATAAGAAAATTTCTTCAAAAATCAAATTGATTTCAAATAAATTCCTTTACAAAAATATCACATTTCTTAAAGAGGTCCGATATACAAATTCTCAGAAGAAGCGCAGATTAACTTTCATTGCATAAAACATACTTCAGAGCTTTTGAAACAATAAATACAACCCACATACATCCATAACAGTAACGTTGTCAAGTATAAAATTTTAAATATAGTATTGTTTGTATATACCCAGGTGTACATATGATTTTTTAGTCTATTTTTGGCTATCTTGTAATTGATTTTTCCTTGACTTACAATATTTAAAGGACTGTCTTCAAAACTCCTTGCAGTATATCACTGTGCAATTTTGTATAGTGTCATTTGCTCTGTTTTCATTGAACAGTTATCGGGCTAAAAAGATTTAACATATTTTGTTTGTAGATAAAATTACCACAATTTAATTATCTCCCATAAGTAATTAAGATCTATCTATCTATCTATCTATCTATCTATCTCTCTCTCTCTCTCTCTCTCTCTATATATATATATATATATATATATATATAAATATATATATATATAAAGGACAAAGTTGAAAGGTAAAAACCAGTATAAGCTCTAAAACTACTTGCAGCCAGGAACTAGGAACATGAAAAGATAAGAATTAAATAGGTTTTAAACATGATATCTTCATCAACGGTGCCGATACTGCTTAAAACCAATGGATTGTTTCTGATAAGTATGATCTAATCAATAAACATACTTAGACACCGTAAAATCCATAAGAAACAGAAGAATTGAATAAATAGTTGCTTAATCATAGAACACCAAGCCTGGTTCTAGACAAAGTGAAAGTTAAGAATAGGAAACCGCAAGAAGATTGACGTCACAAACCTTGCAACCATGGAGTTAATGAAAACACAGCTCCATATATATATATAATATATATAAAATTATATATTTATACATCTATATCTCGTACATATATATATATATATATATATATATATAATATATATATATATGTATATGTATGTATATATATATATATATATGTATATATATATATATATATATATATATATATATATATATATATATATATACATGTGTGTGTGTGTGTGTGTATCAAAAAGACAACATTTTTGGGTATTTTTCCTGTGCACAAAGTAAAAGAAAAAAACTATCATACTAAATAGATTAGTTCATCAGAAATATTCTAAATATTCATTACTTAAATTTAAGGTTTATTTCTCTTTGTAACGAATGCTTTTGCCCCGATCCTGCGCACAGCGAAAAGCTAGTGAAACTTTGATTTTTATATTATTATTACATTCATTCATTATGTTTTAAATAAAATATTTATTTACTTACCAAATTTCTAGAGTATAAATTATAAATCAGGCTTTAAATAGTAAGCATTTCTAAAGAAGTATTTTTTTTTTTTTTTGTAGTCTAAAAAAATTCTATACATGCGAGTAAAATATGTCAACTTAAATAGAGCCTCTAAAAATAAGAAGGAAAATATTATGCATAATTACTTAATTTATATTAAGGATATTTTAGAATATGATCAGAACACAGATATTGTTATTCGTAATTAATGTTGTAAATTTTGCAATTTTCCAATAATTTTAGGCCAATATTCATCTAAAATAATCTTCTCAGTGAATAGAAAAAATCTGTTATTACTATTTTCCTCATAGGATCAATAAATAATCTTTATGTGCAACTTTTACTGATATGTTTTGTAGAGTTCCAACTGCAGGACCCAAAAGGGCTAGAATTTTGTACATTGCTGATTTCATTACTTTTCCATATAGTTGATTCTGATTATTCCATTGCAGTGCGGGAACATGAATTCTACTTGTATCGAAAAAAAAATATCCTCGAATATCTTTCGAGGCAGAATTCGTTTGCAGAATCCTCCTTATCGTCTGATAAGTCATGATGTAAACTACCCCAATTCATTTTTTCTAGCAACTTTAAAGCTATTCTTGAAACACTATTTTCAGTAGCACTTCTACTAACGTGTGTTTAATTTATTTCTTTCATTTCAATGTCTTCGAAATCATTCTCCCTGCTATCCCTTTTAGAACAGTAGATAAAGTTCTTAAAGTACCCTTTCAACAAGATCCTCATTTTCACTGTTTTCATTATCATTAACTTGAATCTTTAAAACAATCGCATTGAAGGGGATCGAAAACGGAAAATTTAAAGTGTTACATTAGCACGAATTTTTTAAGATTTTTTTTCTCTCAAATGTATCTAAATTAAAATCCTTAAATACAAAAAAATATTTGAAATAGCAATACTTTTGGAAAAAAAATTAAATTTTACAGGGAAAACATTTAGTGTTTGACATAGCTGCCTGACCAATAGATTTGTATATTTAGTAAATAAGACTGTAGATATTTACCCATACATATATAGAATAGATATATTGCTCTTTAATACCTATTTTCTGCATAAATATTACTTTCCGTGTAAATTATTTTTCACTTTAGTTTACATGTAAAATTTGTAAATATTTTGATTATAAAATTTTTCATTCTCTTAAAAATCAATGTATATATTTTGGAGGTAACATTTTGCTTCAAGAAAAATGTTCGCAATATTTATTATTTAATTATGAAATCCTCAAAAAATTAAATTGAAATAGATGAAAGGAATGCAGTGCAAAATTTTCCGGCTATATATTGTATGGGATTTTATTTTCATACTTTTGTAAATGGCAAATCGGGAACAGTTCCATTTGAAAACAGAGTTTAAGCACATATGTGTACACCAGGGTACTCAAAAGCAGTACAACATAAAAATGCTGCGTCGTTGTTAATAATCCTCGTGGAAAATTGAGCTTTGTGTTGTTTGATTCTTAGAGTTTTATCCTAGTTTAAGTCAAGAAAATGATATCGTTTTTTCAATTTTGTGTCCCATAGCCACTAAAGTCTTGCATTGCTTTAAAGCACCACTTTGTTCACCATCTTCGTTCAAGTCTTTATTCATGAATTAAAGAGACAAAAATAAATTATTCAGTTCACAAATACAGTTCCTAAAATTTAATAAAAATAAGTTCTTGTCTATATAGAGCAACAGAAGTACTCGCAGGGCGTCGTTACTTAAGGGTACTGTTTGTAGGATGTGTTAAATTAATCGTTAATATAAATTTTCTTAAAAATAGTAAAACGTAGCGATCTTTAAGACCTCTATAATTGTTAAGTATTAAGCATGATATGTCTTCTTTCGGAACCGAAATTGAACAAACGCAGTACAAAATTAATATTAACAAAATCTTTAATTTATAGCTACAGATTTAAATTTGGAGAAAACAGAAACAGACAAATATTGACTTCGTCTTATTAAAGCGAAGAAAAAAAAACGGTGCAAGTATAACTTTTTATCACTTATTTTAATTATAAAGATCTTATTTCATTGCCAACATCTGCTCTGCCTATTAGCCAGCAATCGCCAAAAATGAGTATACTTCTCTTTCTAGATTTCAAGAAGCCGTATTCTTTTTATTCATCTCGCGTATATCTGTATATGTCGATTTGAAATGCTAATGGATAAGGACTTTATAGCTCATGAATGGAGCGAAATGTAAGGGGGTAGAGGTTTGCTCTTGCACTGAGAGAACTAATGAAGTAGAAATAAATTTCTATTTAATACTGGTCTTATTTTATGGATTCTAGAAGTTAAATGAAAAAAAAATAACAAATAAGATGGATGAGATAGAAAGTAAGGGTTTTAATATCAATGTTGAATGTTTACTATTTCTAAAGGAAAAATGCAATTATTATGGAGTAATATAAATTTATTATTATACCTCGGAATTTACAAAATTATAATGGTTGCATTCAGTAAAGTAATTACGGAGGAAAAACGTGTTCCACTAAAAATGAAAACTATGATTCGTTATAAAAAAATGAGGTATGGTAATCTAAAATCTGCCTATAGTAATGTGTATTTTACAAAATATCAATTCATCATCAAAAGGGATATTCAAAAACTAGATCCATAGAATACATTTCAATGAAGGATTTTAAGATGTTACGTGTTATTTTGTTAAAGAAGCAAAACGGAAACTCATCAATTCTAAAAAAAATTGTTATACTCTGCTGATAATCTTTTTAAAAATAGTTACTTTGCTTTAGACACTTGTTTCATGTATAGTTTTCAAATTACCGTTAATTTAGAACTATATAAATAATTTTTCTTTTGGGGAAAGAATCTTGGGTTAAAGTACAGTACATTTGTTTTAGAATAATGAATAACAAATCTAACTGTCCATATTTCGGGAATACATGATGCCAACAGGACTTGATACATGAGCGTAATCTGATAATATTTTCTCATGTTAACCTCAACGCTTAATAATAGCCATTCTGAACTTCTAGATTGTTATTTATGCTCATGCGATCTGTGTGGTAGATTGTTTACATATCTTGCCAGGGATTAATTGTTGACGTAGTACTGTCAAAATTAAATGAAACATAATGCTCAGTTATAGCTTTTATTCGATCGTCTTTCTATGCAAAAAAGTAAAGCTTTAGAACTTTTTTTCACTTATCCAAATTATTAAATCAGTTCATGGATCTCAGAGGGGTTCATTTTGAATTCATCGAGTAGATATTATTGTTGCAGAGATCCTCCTTCGACATACCTAGGCAGAATAATTTCAAGATAAAAAGAACTTTTTATATACCATGTTTTTAAATTTTCTGTAGAATCATATAAACTTGACAATTCTATGTATTTATAAATAATTAAAAATATTTTTTTTGATGAATTATCCCATCAACTTAAAAGAAAATGATCAAATGCGTAATAAAAAGGTATAAAATGCGTAATCAATCGTTTAGCTCGGGAATTTGAAGTTAACTTTCGTTTAACTTTTCGCCCCCGTCAAGGCAGATAGATGGCTGTACGATTCTACAAAACAAAATTAACCGAAAATGAATTCAATCATGCTTCAAGATGGCTAAAAGTATTAAAATAATGCATTGTAATCGTGTTCTGAGCTATTATAAAAGTTTCAAATGTCTAGCTAGTCGGGAAGTTAGTTGAAAATCGATTGCAAGATTTGTACTGGATAAACGCACATACAAACAAACAAACAAGAAAGCGAGTTAATAAAAACATGGTAAAAATATAGTCCGGTGTTGTCAAACCGATGCAAGGGAAGCAAGGCACAATATATTTGAATTCGTTATCGAACCGCAAAAATCTGATTTTTCCAATAGAGTCTGGACAACTTTGTTGCATCAGATCAAGTCAGACTCCAAATCTCCTAGTTTATTTTAATTGAACCAGTTTGGGAAGGGTGTTGAGTCCGAAGATATTTTCTTTTGAGGATAACAGATTAGTCCTCATTACATAGTGTTGAAGCGGACAGACATGGGAATACTATTCTTGTATTAATTAAAATGTCAAACGTTTTTAGGTAACTCATTGCTTGAGATAGCTGATTATGTGCAGGGAAATTAATTAGGGATTTATAAAATCACTAGCAATCTATTGTAGGAAAGAAATCAAGGTAAAATAGCTTTTGAATGCTATTTTATATCCTTTATTAAATGATAAAATTGTGTTCAATAATATCCTGCACTAGTCCATAATTAAGGAATAAAACATAGTCTATCGGGGATAGTTTCAACAGTTCTAGTAATTAACCAAAAAGCTTGATTTGTTGTACCTTAAGTGTTAAAAGAGGTATCTTATTTTAGGCAACTAAAGCAATACGTTGATGCTTATAAAATCTCTGTACGTGTGCTAAGAGTTTGTGCAGCTAAAACCGGAAGGCGCCCTGATACTTCAGAGTACTTCAGAGATTGAAAGATACTTCAGAATAAGCTACCGTTTATCAAAACGATCAGATACTGACTCAACATATTTCTAGTTTAGCTTAGAATGAAATACAAGTCCCAAATAAGTATACTTTTGTGTATTAACCGGAAGGGGATGATCTTTAAAAATGTTATGGCTGCATATTTTCACGAAGCACGTGAAAAGTTTTCGGCGGAAATTGGGACCAAAATTTTCTATCATAATATTTTATTGCCAATTTCTCAACAAATTTTAAAAAGCAACATGGAAGGTTACTTCAGTTTATATATCTCTTTAATTTGGGGGTTTCGATCACAAAAGTATCATCGGTGAATCATAGACATTAATTTTTTTCGACGTATTTAAGATACCCAATTTTAGAATGGTAATTGAGTTAAAATATTGCATACATTTTTTACAGTATTACTGTTAAAACATGTAGTATCGATGAGTTTTTTCTATAAATTAAAAAATCTCTAAATTTTGGAATATATATGGTAGTTATTTAGTAAAGAAATATCTTCTGATTAGAATAAGGGATGAGTATTTTATTACATTTTAATACTTAACAATGCATGCATAAAATTCTAACACATTTTTGCAAAATTATGATTAATTAACAAGGTGTCTGTGTTTGAAAATGTCTAAATGTTACTCTATGAAGCAAGTTACTTAAGTTTATTTAAGCATATCCCCAGAATAGAAAATGTAAAATTTGCCAAAATTAGCATTTTCCCAAAATTTTGATTTCCGATAAAGTTCTGAAGAAGAATAAATCGAAAACCTATAATATTTAGAAGAAAGTAGTTAGTGCGTACTTTATATTCCTTTTGAGAGAAAATCAGGTATAGTAATACGGGAAATATTATTTATCCGTAATAAAATTTCTTTTGCCAAATCTCAAATGTGACAAACAACGGTCATTCTGATTGAAAAACTAAAATCAAAATTTATCTTGCTAGAAACCCCTTTCTCCTGCCCATTTGGCAGAAAAAAACATTGCGATCAGCTTCTAGCTTTTCTGGTAAATTTAATCAGAGATCCCCAGCTATCGTTCAACCCAACTCTCCTTATGAGATTATAGTGCTCTCTAGATTCTAATAAGCCGCTTTCTTTCCTTTCATCTCGATGGTATAGATGTATTTGTCCACCATGGTTGGGAATGGTTAAGGACATCGGAGCTCACGGGGAAAGGCAAATATAAGGAAGCAAGGATTTTGCGTAGAGAAAGAAATAAAGCCCATACGTCTCATAAATGGCCCAGTTAGTACTTATTTTCCTCTACAACAATTTCGCGTTGTTTTTTCTGCAAAAAATGAAATATATAAGGCTTTGACATACTTAAAATGACAATTATATTTTATATGCAAATTCCCGCTACAAGTTACAGATTTCCATGTTTCTTTTCTTTTCTTTAATGGATTATTTTTGTTCAGTTTGCATATGTCATAATTTCTTATACTAAAAATACCTTTATTTGAACTATTTTATACTCTCATTCATTATTTCGAATCAATGTAATAATCAAATAATTCAAATGTAAATCATTAATACATATTTAGCCAACACTTTTTAGTGAAATTATATCACATACATAAAAAAGCTATATATCAATGGCGACAAGATTATTCAATTGAAGATTGCATAAACAATTTCTCAAGTAAAAGCTTACAGTATGATTTTATAATAGATCTCCATAAAATGACCTAAAGAAAATAAAACTTAATGAAAATAAAGACTTTCATTAAAAAGCATCATCTTACATGTAACACCCATTGTATCAGGACTAAAATACGGTAGAATCAGATCACAATTTTACCTGATTATTCATCAAGAGAGCAGTGAGATGTCAAAGATGCTGAAAATTTTTCGCCAAGGTGGATACCAATATAATATTTGTTCTTGTGTCCCAAAAGTCAAATTCCATTTTGCTATATAGTGAACGAGATAATAACTAGACTATGGATGTTTTCCCCAAACCATAATATTTCAAGACAAGAAAGAAAAGTGTGTTCTCTGTATTTTCTGCCAGAGGCCCTCTTATCTTCCATCTAGAATAATCTTCAGTAAGCTTGGTAACCGTTACTGAATTCAATCATCTGAATTGTACAGATTTTCAGTCTTAGATGTCAATTGCGTTTAAAATTGAGTAGGAAATAAACATTTAAAAATTATAAATATGGCGCTATGTAATAATTGAAACACTGGATTTTCAAATTTGGAAAAATACTGATATTTATGAAAGGCAAAAAAAAATATCTGAATACTGATATCTACCTCAGCCATATTGAGTATATAAACAAAACAAGTGTTGAAATACCAAACAACCGGTTTAATTGAACATTATAGATGTTTAATACAAAGGAAGGAACTATTTTAATTTATGGGCATAAGGTATATGAACAAAATTATATATATTAACTTCATCTTTAGGCAGCAAATTGGAATTTAAAAACAGTTTTATTAGAGCCAAAAATGCGTTATTTTAAAAATCACTTGATTTTCATCACAACACTTCTAAAGTCTTTATACTTTATCAGTATAAACCGCAATGGGACTACAATAGAATTCATACACATAGATCAGAGTTTGGCTGCGACATGAAATCAAACACAAAATTTTAAAGTTTCAAATTACTTCATATTCGCATGATTTTTTATGTGCCGAGTCACGGTATATATAAAGGCAACCATTTATTCCAAAATTTCATTAAAACTTACTTCTGTTCCTAAACTATTATAAGGAGTTAATCGAAGGTAATAAAAGAAACAAAATTTATTTAAAATAATCTTTAAATAGTAGCAACCCATCCATAGCATCTTACAAAGACGCACAACAAAATAATTGTTTAGTGAATACTTTCAGCAAATGAAAGCTTTGTTGATTGTACATAATATGCCAAGTTAACAATACGTTACCCTTATGAGATTATCTATATTTAAAACAAATACTCAAATAAAATATTTTGTTGTTCAACCAATATTTCAGTGCAGAGGGAAGAAAAAAAAACACAAAAATATTTCGAGTGCGGTCATTTGGAAAGAAAACATTACGATCGGGTTCCAGCCTTTCTGGTAAATTTAATCAGAGGTTCCAAGCTCTCGTTCACTCCCACTCTTCTTATGAGATTATAGACCTCTTTAGTTTCTAATAAGCCGCTTTCTTTCCTTTCATCGCGACTGTAGAGATGTATTTGACCATCATGGATGGTAGCGGTTAAGAACTTTAGGGATCGAGGAAAGCAATGATGGAGGAAACTAGAAAGTTTTACTTCTGCGAAAGAAGTAAAGTACTTTCCCCTTAGAATGATCTTTTATGCTTGCTTTATGTATAATATACATTTTTCGTTAATGCTTTAACATAATGCTCTAATATTATAGGTAGGTATGTTTTATGTAATTCTGATTACGAAAATTTTATATATAATATGCATTATCTTAATTTATTTAACAAATTCGTACTATTGTTAAATATTAATAGAGGTTGTTGGTGAACTGCGAAATGAAGTGCTTGTTAATATTAATATAAGGTATTTCTAAATACAGTTTGATCGCATCATTCAGGATTCTCAAAAAAATATATAATTTAAACCTCAAACACGTCATTTTAAACAGGCAGAATCATTAAGTACTTTAAATGGGTTTATCAATTTTAGATATAAAAATGTAATGTTTAAAAAATTATAAATTACTCAGAAAAGAAATGTTTATTAATTTAAAACATCGACGAAAGCCAAAAATAATATTTTCGAGTTAGAATTGGGTACCGAAAATATATATTAAAATAACAGTTAATATTAATACATGTTATAAAATGGTCTCGTATTTTGAGTTTAAAAGGTCTACCATAAAAATGCAAGACTATGAAATAAACATAATGTGATATACATACGATAAATTAACCAGGAACTGATTAAATATTATTTTTGTTTCCATTCGATAAAATCCTTTCTGAAAACTTAATAACGCAGTTGAAAATGCCTTGTTTTATAACACTCAAGTGATATTGGTAAAAAGACGAATGGTTTTATTAACCATTTCAACGTCAATAAATTTTTAAATATCTAAAACAAAAATATTTGTACTACCCAATTTAAGATCTTTCATTCATTTATTTTTTTTTTAAATATACGTTTTCATTTTTAAATCAAGATTGAAAAATGTAAATTACTTCGGAGAAAGTTTAAACCATAAATCACTTCTTTGAAATATATTGCTATTAAACTAATATAAACTTTTCAACTAACCCAAAGTATTTTATGTCTTTAATGATAGGATATCATGCCCTTCAATTTGAATTACATCTTGTGTTATAATGACGATGATGTATATTTATATATCACATAATTTCTCTTTGTTATTATTCAGATAAAGGGTATTTCTCTTAAAAGTTTTTTTGATAATAAACTGTAAACCGAGATAAGTTGTCTTTTATAGCACATATGGTCATTTTTCACTCTTTGTGAACCATTTGCAAGATTAAAGAAAGAAGAAAACTGCAAAATGTTAGTATTCATTTAAGAATTAAAATCATCCTCTTTACCAATATGTCATTAATACCTGTAGTAATTTAGATTAATACATATTTTAAAAGCGCATGTTGATGTGTCTATCATCGGTAGTTGGGTGAAATTTCTAAGAAGTGTTCTCAATTTTCATTAAAAATTCGATGTTATCTTACGATTTTATCTTTACAGATTATTAATCTATTTTTATTTTCTTTCTTTCATTGAGAAAATTACGGTATATTTATATATATATATATATATATATATATATATATATATATATATATATATATATATATATATATATATGGATGTGTGTGTGTGTGTGTGTGCGTATGTTTGTGCATATGATGTGGTTGCGAGTGTGTAATTTATGTTTATAATGTTTTGAAGGACTTTTATTGTTAAGAAATACATCATGTCGCTAGAGTTACGGTTTTAAATTTTGGATGTATTGTAATCCTCTTGCCATTGGCTTACATTAGCAATGGGTACATAAAAGATTTCAGTATATATCGTAATTGTAAGACAGGGAATCTGGAATGCTAAATTAGGTTATAGTGATACTAAAATATTCTTTAACTAAATAAGAAAAATAATAAATCTTAAAACGTGCAATTTAAAAAAAAATGTAGTTTGTTATTTTCATGGCGGGTATTGAAAAATGATATTAAGTACAAATATCCCTGAGTATCTATGTTTGTTAGTTCAATTATTAGACATTATGGATGAATCATAATTATTTAAAACAGTTACTGTTAGTGTGAAATAAACTGCTATGTCAGAGTAGGAACTAAAATGATAAAGATTTAGTTTCAGTGAGTTTAGTTTAATAAGTATGTTTGCTATGAAAAACTTACACACAAATTACACACAAATTTCAATTTGGAAGTACAGTGCACTTCCAAACTGAACAGTTTAGAGTTACTCAGTTTATAAGTTATTTTTTTAAAGGAATATAAAATGGCTTGGTGGTATTGGGGGTGGGGGATTTGCCTGTCCAGAAATTTCTGTGTTCTTTTCCTAGACTAGCTAAGTTGTTTTCAGAGGAATTATTAAATCTAAGCCAAATTCTGTGGCATTTCGTTTTTGTTCTATTGAAAGTCAGACATACAATTTTTGTCAGCATATGGTGATATTAAAAATATAAATAAGTATATTTCATATTGATTTTCTATCTAATAATTTTCTACCAAAAACACCAATAGATAGGTATAAAATGGCAGTAAGAAGTGTACAGTTTTGAAAACTTCAATTTTAATCATATAATAGTACTTAAGAAGTAATATCCCTATACAAACATAGTAACTTAGAAATAAAGTTTGACGAATGAAATCCAGTTTAGATCATTTTTAAATATGCCTGTTTCAACATATCTATTAATAGAGTAAATTATTTGAAAATACATTCTTCGCTTTTCATGTATTAGGCATTAAGTCATATTAACTTTCTAGCCAAGTGTACGAGTATTAAATAACATGCTAGGGGGACACATAAAATTAATCATTTCTTTCAATTTTTTTGCGGAACGCTATATGAAACATTTCTTTTGTTTTCTGGAAAAATATAAGTTTTAAGGGTTTTCTTCATAAAAAATATATTCTAGTGTCAAGAAATCTAAACAATTTAAATGTATGTAGCGTGTCAAAGGACAGTAAAACTGCTTAAAGAAAATAACAGGTTGTGTTAAGTAAAATAGCAAGTTTACGGACGTCTATTAGTTTTTCTCTTAAATTCCTGAACAGCCACCATTAATAGGGTGCTTCAAATTTATTTTAGCATTACACGAAACTGTTGTGGTGTGTCAGAATGTCATAAAATTGTGCCTACCACTTCTATTAAAATATTTTAGTTTGCCTTTTAAGAAACTACGAAGGGCTTATTGATTTTTAAGAAATATTTTCATGCATGAAACATGATACATATCCTTAAAATTTTGAATTCATTTCAGAAAGATATATTTTCCTCATATTATAAAAATGCTTAAAATTTAAAATTCCCAAAAGATTAAAAATGAAGAGTTACACTTTTTTGCATAAAGTTATATATTTACTAGTTTAAACCAATTAATTATGAATTTTTTTTTATTTTATAAAAAGAATCAAAATTAGCCTGAATTTTTAACAGTAATTTAAATTCTATTTCATAACCAAACTCACATTCATACACATACATACGCGAGTGAATACATACTTTTATATATTTGTATGTCTGTGTGTCTGTTTGCCCATGTTTGTCTTGTTTTAACTGCCGTATAACGCTTTTAAGGAATCTTGTAAGTGTAAATTGATAAATTAAGTAAAATTAAATTTTTAAATTTTTAATTCTCAGTGAGAGATATATTTTATATTTTATTGAAGTGCCCATTTCTTTAGGCATCTGTTTGAAATCAGTGATACAATCATATTTTAGTACATATATTCTTCGTTTTACACTACAAGCTGGACAATGCTCAAATGAGTATCCATACCTTTCGGTAACAACAATGGTTTGAACTCTGCTGCAACCAGAACCTTCAATTTCCGTAGGAAATAAGGAATATTCTGGATCGAATTCAGTCTGAGATCATTGGCTTACTAGTCCTCGTGCAGTAAAACTTAACCAGAAGAGATAAAAATACCAGCCAACTAATTCATACATTAAGAGATGGCACAATCAAAGGAGAAGAGTGTTTGATAATTTAACTTAAATGTTCACATTAATTTGGGCGTTAAATAAAATTTGGATAGGAAAAAATAGTTTTCTCAAAACCTGAAATGCACTGTTTAAATATGAAGACAGATTATGTCCGATAAAATATAATTTTAAAATGCATGGTAGAAAACCATTAGAATGATGTTTTAATGACTATATTTAATCTCTCATTTATATACCTCAGTATCAGTAGGACGTAATTGTAATTGATGAGAAAGCTACATAAACATTTGTAATATATCAAAAACTAAGAACATTTATCTCAGAATAAACAAAATACTTATATTCCATGTGCTCACGAAACGGTGGTATTAATATAGAATGTTAAAGCCACTGCTTATGACATTACCACATAATCACCATCAGCTAATCTTTGACAATGAGCTAATATATTATAGTTAACATAAGCCCCATTTTCATCTCCCATAATTACGTAATATTTTTGATTATTTCGTTATGTTAATAGCAAACATAAAATTTCGTAAAATGTTTTTCATAGCTAGTCAGTTATTAATTAAAATTTAATGAAGACATTATCCAAATTCGGTGGTTTGAAAAGCGAATAATTCCAGTTTTCCTCTAAAGACACTACAAAGATTAAATCTGAGATATAATGCAAAATAAATACACGACAATACATTAGGCATGAGGGCATTTAAACAGGAACTTCAAATAACGCTTTTCACATTAAGACACTTAAAGCCATAAGCCAATAAAATTTTGTCATTTTAAATTGTTAACAATTGTTTAACATCAGGTTTTGTTTCTACATGGGCACTAAATTGAATCTGAAGTCATATCTAGAATGATATTTTAGTGTATATTCATACAGAATTTTAATGTGTTTATATTAATAATTGCATTTATATAATTATATGTAATGTATTAAACAAACAAACACACACACACACACATATATATATATATATATGTATATATTTATAGATATATGTATATATATATATATATATATATATATCTATAAATATATAAATATATAAATATATATATATATATATATATATATATATATAAATATATATATATATATATATATATATATATACATATATATATATATATATAAATATATATATATATATATATATATATATATATATATATATATATATATATATATATATACAGAGAGAGAGAGAGAGAGAGAGAGATAAAACTAAGGAGACTTAAAGAAACAAAGAAACAATATTTTTTAATAAAGGCAATTTACAGCAAATAAAATTCAAGTTTTATATTATTACGATTTAAAGAATTTGTTTGTAGGAGAAACGTAAAAAGAAAACAAAATGTATACTGTTTCTTTATAGTAGAAAAGCTTTTTCTGATGATTACCAAATGCTTAAATATAATGTCTTTCGCTGGTTCATTACTCTGATATTGACTACAATATGTTAAAAAAAATAAAACATTTATATTAACAGCCTTTTAGTTCTCTTTCACTAGGAAAAAAGTTAACTGCTTTAAAATACATAAATGCTAATTTCAACCATTATTACCATAAAATTTGTTTAATTTTGCACGATTTCATATTTGATATTGTTTTAAAATTTAAATAATTCTTAATTTTCATATTTAACACTTCTAGAAATGTTTCTTACTGGAAACAAATAATAAAAAGAATGATCCTTCTAGATATCATTAATAGTAAATGATTACTCCTTTCAGAATTAAATTTATAGGATTAGTGTGGAATTTAGAAAGCTACTACTCTACCAAATGATATATATCGTACCATAGACATTTCTTAATATATTAGTTCTCATGCATAATACAGCAGAAAACGGAATGTTATATATATTTTGTTTCTCATTTCATGTAATGAATTGTAAGCTAATACTTATAATCTTCAATTATCGTATTTAGGACGGATAAACTTTGTCAGGTCGGTTTCAGCACATTAGGATATGTTAACTTTGACCGGTAATGATAATATTCTGTCAAAAAATAGATAAGTTATGCAAGCAAACTTTAAATAAAAGAGATAACAGAACGAGCTTTGTACATTTGGGGCCTGTCGTATCGAATGTATCGGAACGGCACCACGTCTTCTCAATGGTCGAGTCAGTATATTTACCCCTAAAGTGGCCTCTAGGATGCACCCAAAACATCATATCATTTTGACATAGAGGCGAATCACTACTATCATGTTGAAGGGCTGATCTCGAAATTTTGAAGAAAAATTATGTATAGCTTTGTATAAGAAAACAAAACTTTAATTTCCGTAATTTAAATTTGAATATTATCCTTTTATTAACAATTTACAAATTAACATTGGAAATAGGGAAAACAATATAAATTATTCCGTGCGCAATCTGCTTGTAAACAATACTGACATTATTTCAAGCATAATATTATGTTTAATTGAAATTAATGTTAGAATCTGTCAAAAAATTATGAAAAGTTTTTGTTAAAATTTATCGCCTCCATTTATTTTATGTTTGAAATTTCTTAAAGAAACAAAATTGATTTAAGGGAATATAATAAATTAGTTCTGTAAGAATGATAAACAGAATTAATAATTTGCATCTAAAAATCTTTCAGGATTTATAATTTTTATGCAAAGTAAGTAAAGTAACTTCCCTTAGTTACTGTGAAAATCAAATTAGTTATATTTAAATATTATAAACACTTGGAAAAAATTAAAATTGCAAAATCACAAAATTGCTAACAGGAATGCAATTTATATTATCATGGCTATAATTAGCAATTTTTTCCACTAAATATTAATTTCAAAACTTACTTTCATATCATTAAAGGCAAAATTATTTTATTTTTTCCTATTGTAATTAAAATCTATCAACGGATTAAAAATATTTTGTAATCACTCTAGATTATTAAACTGGAACTAGAAAAGATCAATAATTAGAATAACATTATAAAAATTTCTTTCGTCATTTGAGAACATTAAAAAATTCTTTAAGAATCCCATTTAAATTATGTCTTTTATTGCTAATAAAATAACAACCGATAAATTTTAGGGAATGTTGCAAATCATTATAATAAATGACTGAATTAAAAATTTTTATTGTTTATCAAATTCCGAAATGCATATCCATGTACTTGAATATGCTAAATAGTTTTACATAAATTCCATCAAAGTATAATAACTATCAAATTTTAGCGATGTTTTCTCAATTTTTTTCGCTTTTTTTATTTTCACTAAATATAAAACATACCTTTCATTAAAGAAAAAAAATATATATAAGGCGTATCTACAAATATTCTGAGACCTTGAACTAACATGTTTTCCTTTCACATTTCTTCAAATGCCTCTAACAAGAAATAAAAGCTATTCGCGTATTTTCCCCGTCGATTTATTCTCGTAATCTCTGCAAGAACGCGGGCGACAATAGAGAATGTGACGTAATCTTGTGGTACGTAAAACCAGGTTTAGTCTTAACCGAAACATTAGAAATTACTGAGATCTGATGAACTTTTATCTAGCGTAAATGTGCCTTTCGCGCTATGAAGTATAAATAGTTATCATGCTGAATATGTGGTATTTACTTAGAGTCATAAAGTTGTTTTTTTAATAGTATATATATACAGAAATTAACAGTTTTCACTCTTGAATACTGCAGAAATTATTTAAGCCGCATTATTAGCATAAGATGTTTAGGTTACATTGTATTCGACTGTTGTGAAGACTGGTTACAGCTTTAAAAGATTACGTAAATATTTTGTATACGCTAACGATATTCGTTTGAAACATTTTCTGATAGTATCAGCACGAAACAATGTTGGTTCTGTTTTTCCGCTTTTCTTACAAATTTCCTATTTTTTACTTATTTAATGGATGTATGATACGTGAGCTGCTGATCATACCATCAGGACCATCAGATAAATATGGGTAACTACATTCCATGGGCCGAATCCTCCAACGTAAGAAAAATATCAATAAGTGACACAGGTGAACAATAGGACATAATAATAAAAAGAATAAAATAACTTACCAAAGTTAAAAATTTTAAAAATTTTAAAAATTTACAAATTAAAGAGATGCAGAAATACCGAAGATAAGCTGCTGATCATAAAATTCCTCATCCCTGTTTTTTACGTCAAGCGTCTCCCCTACCGTGTTACCCCTTCTACCACCGCCTCCCTCGACCTTCTGAAGTTTTCCACAGGAAAAATTGTGTGGCAGAAGTTTCTGGGTCCCGAGACGCTCTTTTTCAGTGTTTTGTACTTGTTTGATCGGAGTCTGCCTAGCACCGTTGTTAACGAACATGTTTTTAAAACAAATAGAAAAGAGTATTAGAATAAATCCTTTAATTTCTCTTACCACAGGAAGGTTACAAGATAGTTAAGAAAAAAAATGCTTCTTAATTAAATAAATAAGTTGAAAAAGAAAATATTTTTTACCGTAAGTTGTGTGAAAATAGTTTAAGTAATAAATTAAGAGATGGATTTTTTAAAGTTTTTTTGCCGTATGCAAGCTTGTGTATCAGAGGTTAATTTTTAAACATATGTATTAAATTTAATTTTTTTTAAGAAAGAAAATTATTTTTAACACAGAATACTTGTTCCGAAAATTTCTATTTCTCGCTTCATTTATATCTAAGAGTTTAGTGATCCCGCATTCGTGATTTTTACATTAAGATGTTCACACCAAATGCTCTTAGGCATGATGGAAAAGTACAAATTATATCGGAACCAGTTGCCAATGTTTTATTTTTATTTGGAGATTTTAAAGAGTTGCGTGTTTTTATTAAAAGATGCAAAAAATACTCTAGGTAATAACAATAATATTATTTATTTACTGTACAGGAAGTAAACTAATAATTGAACTGCTGTTAATACAATAAAATGCATAATTAATATTGTAATCGAAAAGATAAAGAAAAAATAAGGCAGAAAGAAATATTTTACTTTATACAAGTCAAAGACATTTTAAAATAATTGTTGAACTATTATTTATAGTATAAAAGATTAAAACACGCACCTAGTGATTAAAAGATTGAATAAGTTTGGAACCATAGTTATAAAATTAATAGTTGGTTTAGTAATAGTTAGGTAGCGCAAAACTATTAGTATCATTTTACTTAGGAAAAAAGGAAACATTCTATAAATCAATTTTAGATTATGATGACTTTTGTTTTCTAGCAAATTAATATATAATATGTACGTGTTTATATTTCAGTAACAGTTTTAATAAAATGTATATGGGATGTATTATATTGAATTTAGATATCTGATAACAATTTTATAATATTAGAAATTTGATCCCATAGTTTTAACCTCATTAATTTATCAGTTTATACAGTATCTTTTTTCCTCCTTGTACAAGATGCAAGGAAAAATATTATCATCAATAAAACCGCATCAGGCTACCTGGCATAATGTTTAAATTCCATTGCCTACCTTAAAGCTGAACGAACGGGGATCATACTCCCTAAACTACAAAATTTGTATATATGTATATACAATACTAGCTGAAAACCGTCACTTCGCTACGGAGTACATTCAAATTAAATTCAACGGTCAATGTATGTAACTAATGCCAAAAAAATATATTTATAATAAATACAACAATCAATGTATGCAATTGATGCAAAAAAAATATATTTATAAAAAAATCCTAAGGGATATTTTTATTGACAAAATAAATGTATAAGAAAATCAAATTAAATCTGATAGAACACAATTAAGAATATAGTACAGTTAATATAGTACAGTTTGAGGAACATATCTTTTACTGTATTTTAATTTTTTTTTGGATGATGTCCAATTGTCTGCCGCATTAGCACGAAAAATAAATATTTTTTTGTCTATTCCGTTGTTATGCACGCGACGATAAATGCATTTAAAGTACCAGAAAAAGAAATCACAGGATCAGCATTTAATAAATTAAACTATAAAAATTAATCTTTAAAATTTTACCTAAAATCACAAAATAGAGGTAAAGATTCGAAAAAGATGTCACGTTAAAGGAAGTTTTATGATCTTTCTCGTGATATAAATTTTATAACTCTCAAATTATTATTTTAAATGCAAACTTTAAAAAAAAGTTTCTAAAACAGCTTAAAAATTTAATTTTAAAAAATCTAAGAAGAATTTTTCAAAAATCTTTCTTAGTGCACCCCTATACTATAAGAAGAATCACCATGTAAAATTTAGGTCCAGCGATTTAGTCTATGCATTGTATGCCAGTCAGTCAATCAGCCAGTCAGTCAGTCAGTTACGGAACTGTTTTATTTAAATAGCTAACTAATGTTAAATGTACACATTATATGTAAATTAAATATATGTAAATATATGTAAATTAAAATGTATATTTGTATGAATAGTAAGCAATTAATATGCTAATTTGCTTAAATATCGATATTTTTTTTTAATAAAATACTGTTAAGTGTGTTACCCAAACGTTTTGATAAAATTTAATTTGAAATGTTTAAAAACACCACTTTTTGACACAAGGTATTCAAAATAACAATGCTTTTTTAAACATTTAAGTAGAGTATATGTTTATCTTTTTATCCGTTCTCACTTTTTTTATAAAGCCTTTTCGGTAGGGTACTTTCCATACAGAACTACGATATAAAATAAAATAGTGGCCATTCAAGTAATCCAAAAGAGTATCGCGCTAAATTTCTATATGTACAGAAAGCGGCAAAGATTTCCCCCTAAACTCCAGGGATATTTCAACTAAATCGTGACGTTAGGGGCGCCAGGCCCACGTGACACACATTTTTAGTCATTTAACCGGAAAAAGAAGTCACTTTTGAGGTGGACGTGTGAAGAAGTTATAGCCAGCGAAAAATCCCGTCACAGCATCGCAAATAGCCCGGGGCTGTTTGTTATTCAGAGAAACGGTCTCTATTATCCCCGAAAGATGGCCTCGCGTCGGAGGAAAGCACCTGCATTTCTTTGAGGCTGAATATTTTAACGCATTACCGTTTCCGCATTTAGTTGCGTCCTATTTATTCTATATACGTGGATGAGAAGTACATTTCTATTTGCATTTCATGCTACATTTACATTTATATTGAGTCCTGCTCTAAAGTTTTGAATTGGTTTGATAGATAATAATAGTTCGCGCTTTGTAAATATGAAGTTTGTTTCCTCGTTTAAATAAGAAACTTTTGCGAAATGCAATTGAAGGGGAAACGCTGGAAATTGTTTTATAATCAACTCCACACGCTGGAACATTTTATGATCTGGGATATTGTTCAAAGGCGCTCTTTCAGGAATACTTATGAAACATAGTTTATTACTGTGAAATAAATCATTGCAAGAATATAATAATAGTTGTATCATATCATGAAAATTCAGATAATGATGAGTCGTTTCATCGTATCAATAGTTTGATATTACTATGAACCGTTTCATTAGTCATTCGTGAGTCGTTTGCTTAAATTGATCAACCATTAGTCAAGGGATATGAAAATTTTCAAGTTAAATTACAAATTAATTCAGTATTTTAACTATATAACGACATATTTAGATATTTTAATTATAGTTAGTACAGTTCAAATCATATTATTAATTAATTAAGAAATTATTAATTACTCTTTATTATTGTGAGATTTTATTTCATGAGTTTAAGCAAAAATCCTTTCTTAAGTGATAAATGTGCTTCATTTGCAATCGTTCAAAAATACTCAAACCTTTTTTAAGCTTCAAAGGCAGTTTTATTCACTTTAATCTATTTTATAAAAATTTATTTTAAGTGTAGATATACTTATTAAAGCATTTAATGATGGAAAATGCACAATGTTATTTTACAAAATTCATATTTCTAATTAGTTTTACATAAAATATTTTATTTGATGATAATATATTTTATCTGAATTTTTTCAGTAAAGAATTTTTAATTATCATCAAGCTTTACGTACGTAATTATCCGGACTTTTACTATAACGACGTGATAATTTAGGCTTAATAGTGATGAGGCAAAGAATCCTAAAAAAAAATTTTGACATAAAACTTACCTCTATCATCCGATAAATGGTAGAAATGATGTATGAAATATCAAATTGTCTTGAACTTAATGATAAATATGCTAAGTAGTACAAAGAAAATCCTGTTCTGCACAACTAGCGGTTTTCTTCATCAAAACTTGCTTTATTCTACTCTTATTCGTATCATGGTACCGTATACCAACAAATATTGTGCTATTGTTCTCAGTTTAGGATCGGTCAAATAACAAGATACTGAATACCAAAGCTTCACAATTACATAGATATATTCAGTACTGTAAAGTGGGTTACACGATAACTTAAGATGGGGTGAACTGAATCAAATTGTGAAATAAAAATCTAATGTTTCGAATTATTACAGTTAACAACTTAAACTATTTTTAATATAATATAAGAAACACGAGGAACTCTTTGACCACAGACCGGAAACTAATGTGTCCCGTACGACGGCCCACATTGAGGGTTTTTGCGACAAAAAAAAACGATATTTCTAGTTTTTAAATTTTAGTTTTTTTAAGTAAGTATTGATCTTGAAGAAAGAAAATAACACAAACCTGATGTGTTGCGATATATACAAAGCCAAATACGGTGTACTAATAATGCGCTGTTCAGGAAATCCCTGTAGTAGATCTGCACATTTAAATACATTTATCATGGGAAGAACAATTTAATTATTTACCATTCATAAATGGAATTAACTGAAACATCTCGGAAGGTACATTTATGAAATGTAGTAGAGTCTTCCCTTCCTTAGACCTCTTTCTGTACTTTTGATTTCCATACAAATATTAAAAACTATTTACCCTGAAGTAAATATTATCAAAGAACCGAATTATTTACCCTTGAGAGGGGTAAGACATTTTGCAAATAGTATTATAATAAATCCTAAAGGCAAATTGTTTTGGAAATTTTCTTATGTACACACGCACACACACACACACACACACACACACACACATATATATATATATATATATATATATATATATATATATATATATATATATATATATATACAAACAAAGGAATCCGTTGTCTCAGCCAATCAAAATCTGAACATAAAATTTGATATCGAATATATGAATTTAAACGCTCTGAATTTTGAATTTCAATCTCGTAGAAGAAATTTCAACCTATAGAGGTATTTTATTATTTATCTGCAAAACGATCTCAACATAAAGATCCAAGCCATAAGAAATATTGCAAAATAATTGTAAGTAAAAATAGAGTATTCTGTTTCAGATTCCATTCTAAAGAGGGAATCCGAAAATTCTTCATTATTTGTTAATTTGTGTTCGATTTTATATCCTGGAAAAGGAATTTTTGAAGTGGTTTCCCCAATAAAGAATGCTCTCAGGTAAATAACCAGTTGGGATATAAAAAATAATGGAATGATCCCAAAGACTACGTGAACTCCTTATTTAATGAAATTGTTTACAAAATAGTTTCTATTTAAGTAATGTAATAAAGAGATGTTCTGTACTCTGCTTTAATAATACATGTTCCACGTAATCTTTCGGGAAGAAATCAAGCTTGGTGAAAATAATGCAATAGAAAAAATTTAAAACCTTATATTTATTGCAGATTCCTTGCGTTTAACGTAAATATTTTATAACATGACATAATGTTTTGAAATTCAAAACAACTTTTAAACTTATACGTTTCTTAGTAACCTGTTGAATAATAGAGATAGATAAAGAAAACCATTTAATTTTTTTAATATTTATGTGTTCGCAGAAATATCCAGTTTGGCAATACTTTTTTGAACATGTCATTCCTTTGAAACAGGGTGATATGTAGTTGAACGCCACTTCTATGTCAGAAACGCAATCAAACCTCTGTCACGACCAGAAAATATGCATTCTTTCTCTTTGTAGGTACCTCATTTCGGATAGAAAATCGATGGAAAGGAAATAGTTTTTCCCCTTACACACAGCTTGAACGCAGTCGATAGAAAAACTACATTTTTTTGATGGGCTGTGATTTACAAGTGATTTATCGTTTGTTACTTACAAAATGTTTCCTATGTGGTGTAGGTACTACTTCTAATGGATTGGACAGATTCTGAGGGAAAATACGAGTTTACAGAGTTGAGACACTTTCTGTCTCCCTAAGTTTACATTAACAGACGTTGTATATGTCTTTGTTAATATTATCTATGTACCTGCCACGTAAGAAAAAGAGAAGAATTTCTGTTGCATAAGCTTTTTTAACTCTGCTTAAGAAAACAGCGGAAATATAACACGCATAGGATAGTATATGTATGAATTTCTTAGTGGTATTTATTAGGCTAAGTATTTATAATTATAAATGGATTCATGATAAGCCATATCCATGCATCACGTAATATTTCAGTCAGTTAAAATTGTCTATAACTTTAAAATTGCATAATCTCCCTTTTGGATCATTTCCTAAACTTCATATATTCCCAATGTTCTGTGCAAATAATCTATCAACATATTCGTCTCAGGATAAGGCTTCTGAATACATAACATAAATATATACTTGTTGGTACCCGTCAAAATATGACGGCTAGGTAGTAAATAAATGTACTAACAGACAAATTATACTCAACACATCAATACCAAATGTCGAAAATCTTAATAATAAAAACGGAGAAATGCACTTTAAAAAATTCCTATTGAACCCAATAAAAAGAAATTTGGTTATTCAATAGCGCGAAATAAACAGTTTCTGTCAGTTTTAATTCTATATATCACAAACATAATCTATATTAATAAAGTAAGGCCCGGTTCTGTCTGTCGGTCACACTCTCCGGGTGTACCGTCTCAATGTGTGCGTGTGTGCGGCCTATGAAACTTACAGCCATGAAATTTGGCACACGGGTAGTGCAAGATATGGGAAAGTGCACCTCGAAGCCTGAATTTTAAATTTTATTCTAGAAAATTTTTTATTTTATGTTTTGTGGGATATTTTATGTTTTTTTAACTTCAGATTACGATATCTGGGCAAAAAATGATCGTAGAATTTTGATCTTTTTACAATCTAAGACTACAGACATTTCTCCTTCAAACAAGACCTCATTTGTTTAAAAATAATTTAAAACAGACTAATATTTTCATCAAAATATTAAACTCCCTTTTTCGAGAAATTTACGCTATTTTGAGGATCTGCGGTCGATGCTCTTCGAGATTTATCGTACAAAGAAAATATTTACATCATCTGGACGATGAAAGCTTTCTCATTCATATAAACCTCATTTCAAGTCTCTATCTTAAAATTTCAATTTTTCCTTGAATTTTAAAGAACGATACTTAACACAAATTTTCTAAGCGGTTCTTAAAATGTGAAGAATGGCAATTCTCTCCTTGGGTTGTAAACAACGATTGAGTCATTCATTCACTTGATTCATTCATCGTCTTCCTTTGATGGCTTGAGCGTAGCTGGGCGAAGCCCGAGCATAGCCTTGCAATGCCCGGCTAGCTGAAAATAAAAATGACAGAGAGAGGGAGTTAGAGATTCCTCAGAATAAGCAAATTAACATGTATCACCGGCCTCGTGCTTAGTGGGTATCTAAAGCCAGATTTAAACATGTCACTGATCATGCGTAGAAAACAATTTGTAATTGCAAATTATCGCTCTTTAATATAAAATGAGGTTACAAAAACCAAATTCGACACATCTATAGATCAAAATCTTTCATTGAAGACCAAAAAGGAGTAAATTGATGAAGTAGCTTTCTCTCCCGGACTGCCCAAAGAATCAGTTTAGCAACTTAAATACATAGATATTAACAAATATATGTAACATAAATAAAACTTGTGTTTAATATAATACGCCATTTAACGGTTATCGGTACTTTAACTAGAAAAAATACTTTATTCTTGGACAAGGAGAGTACAAATTTTGTTTTGTGTAGAAAATAAACTCTAGAAGAATGTTTAAGACAAAGTTGGTAATAGATTATTTTCAAAGGTTAAATTTTAATAATAATTTATTTTCAAGATATTGACAACAAAATTTCCATGGTTATTTGAGCTTATTAATGATAATATAACCAAGTTTGAAATGAGTCCGTTAAAAACTCAAAAGTTTCCAAAATCCGATGTTTAATAAAATCCATACGGGAAACATAAAAGCTTTAAGATAAAAAAGAAAATAAATTAAGCTTTACATTATGGAAACCTTCCCTCATTCCAGAACATTTCATGATTCCAAGCCTCCTTTTATACATCCTAGATAATAATCAACATTTTCCTCATAAAATAACGCAAGTTACTAGTTATGTCTTTTGTTGTTGAATAAAGGAAACTTAGACTTTTTCAAATATGTTTTTCGCGTTTCGTTTATGAAAGCGATTAAATGTCTCTGAAAAATTATGTTTGATGAGGAATATAATTTGTATTACATTAAAAAATCTTAAAAAAGTTATTTATAAGTTTCATTATTTGTATCATATGAAAATATAATTTGAAAACAAAACAAAAAAATAAATAAATAAAAGGTTTCCAAATCTTTCTTTCCTGTACAGTTCGTGTATATTTAATATAATTTGAGAAACAAATTTATTGAATTTTCGAAATATTTCAAAATTATTAATTGGAATTTCTCGTAAACTTTTTGCCACTACCCTCACAAAATGAGATTCACATGAATTTTCAGTGTAATGTTTAATCTGCTCTTTGAAATTTTCAGAGCGATTAAATTTGAAGGATTAACTTACCGGTGTATTAAATTAAAAATGTTTACTTTTATAATAGTAGGTTTTACAAAAAAGACAATTACTTCTTCAATTTTATTATTTCTCTATAAACTGTAAATAATTCTATTCCGTCATTATATATATACTTTTAATTTGAAATGTTGTTGATAACCAAATTTAATAGTTATTAAAAGTGCTTAAACATTGGTTATATTTTTAAATAAGGAAATTTAATTTATTATCTGTAATATCGTTGCATAACAGTGTTTCTAACTGTAATTTAGGATAGGTTTTTTAATTAAGGATATGTGCACCGTCATGACTTTTAGAGTTTTTAAATATATATAATTTCCAATTTTTTCGCTATTTTTCTTCATAATGACATAGACGCTGAACGTGCAGTGCAGAAAGAGCATCTCCCAATTCAGCAAATAATTAAATTTTCAATATCATAGAACATTCAATTAAAATTTAGCTACAGTTTTAGACTATTTTAAAACATTTAAAACACATAAAAAATATATTTAATTTTTTTTTTGTTTGTTTGAAATTTGTCCCTTTATTCCATTTGTATCACTAAAAATATAAAAAATATTGATTTAAATATTACTTATTGACGTGTTTTTTTTACCAGGCAGAATTAGTCATTAAAATTAATTGTAGTTTTGAAATTTTTATGCTTACGTTGTATAGTTTGATCTAAAGGTCGTAAAATAGTGTTCTGAAAACTTTTTAACTATGTAATTCATTTAAATGCATGTTTTGTTGATCAAGCTTATAAATTTATTAAGTATTAAAAAAAAATAACTAAAAAAATTCGTTTGTCCATTTGCAGTGGGTTTCTTTAGTCTTTCCACAATTAATAATATTGTTTTCAATTTTATAAGCATGCAATTTTGTAACAATCTTTCCTTCATATACCTCAAAATTGAGACATTTTTAAAACTCGCATTTTTTAATTTTTGGTGTAAGAAAATTTATTAATATTTAATTTAATTTACAAGAATAAGCAAAAATTTCCAGTGTTTTCCCCTTCTATTCGTTATGCAGTGAAAACGTTAAACATATATGGAATTTACTCTTTCATTAACGTTTTTATCTATGACTCATCTATTTGCAGTTAACATGGAATTTACTGACTTTTGTTTTTAGCAAGTATTTAATTTTAATGCTTGACATAAGATAATAAAGCTAGAAATTAACGTCGATAGAACGAAAATTATCTTCCTTCATTACTGGTTTTTAAATATTTTGTAATTTACTCGTACATAAAATAAATTTTTTCAGTTTAAAGTTGAAGGTATGATTACAAAAACATATTTTTATAGTATGTCTTTTGATTTTATTCCTTTCTGTGGTGACACAAAATAAGGAGCTGAATACCAGAAAATTCTACACTATTTGGCTCTTTTTAAGAAAAAAAAAGTATGCTTTGAATACAGTATTATCTAAAAAAATAATAAAAATACTAGTTGGTACCCGAGAAAACATGACGGATAGATAGTAAATAAATATACTAATACACAAATTATGCTCAACACATCATTGCCAAATGTTGAAATTCATAATAATGCGCAGAAACAAATTAATGTTTAAGCGGCCTCGTGCTTAGTGAATATCTAAAGCCAGATTTAAAAATGTCACTGAGCGTGCGCAGAAAGCAAATATTTAATTGTAAATTATCGCTAATTAAACAGCGCAAAATAAACAATTTCCATCAGGTTTAATCTTATATTTCACAAACATAATTATCATAAAAATAAAAATGGCAGAGAGAGATCTAGAGAGTCTCCTCGGCATTGAAACATGTCACTAACCATGCGCAGAAACAGTGAGTTTCTAAAGCCAGATTGAATCATGCCACTGAGCATGCGCAGAAATAAAATTTTAATTGTAAATTATAGCTCATTAATAAAAATTGCAGTTACAAAAACCAAATTTGGCAAATCTACAGATTGAAATCTTTCGTTTGAGACCAAAATGAAGTAAATTGATGCAGTAGTTTTCTCTCACGGACTGCCCAAAAAGTCGGCTTAGCAACATTAATATATAGATTTCAAAAGTATATCGTATTGATGCTAAAATTCTGCTAATTTAAAATGAAGATTAAAAAAAGCAGTCATATAAACATTGAAAAATAGCTAAAATTTCACATAAACATCACATTCATAATGGCATAGAATGTAGTAAGCATATTCATAAAAACACTAATTTCGATTACTTAAATATACCCCTAATTTCTTAGAAAAATGTTTCCTTCTCATCACATTTCGTTTTACTTAAATGGTTAAATGTACGATTTAAATTATTTTTTAAACACAGATAATATTCCTGGCCTTTTCAGTTTTATTTAAGTGTGTTATGTTATCTAATGTTATTTAACGGGATTTAAGATGCTGGTTATGTTGTTCCGGGTGGAAGGGCTAAGTTTTATAGTTTAGAGGAAAGTTTTTCGAGTATATAGGAGAATAATTTAATACCACCATTTTGAATATTTTGTAGAGTATAGCTCACTTCTACCCAGACTTGGGTGTATATAATTTAAAGTGGCACTCTAAATGGATTAGATACAAACACAGTTTATACATGAAACAATGTTTATTGAATTCGTTGCACACATGGAATTTGCTTTTACAGCAATAAGCATACGTGCTACTTGTACGAAATATATATTACCATTCAATAAAACTACACTTTGCAATACTCACAACCTAGAGAGTCAAACCAGCAGTTCTGTCACTTAAACTTTGGGCCCCCTAAGCACTAGCGCCGGCTAACACCTGGAGCTGCTTACCTCCTAGCTCCCTTAACTCGCTTATCTATCAACCTTAACAACCTCTTTATTATTAATTAAGCTGCGTGGTATTTATACCAAGCGCGTATGCCGAAATTAGCATATCTCAAGCAGCTTCTTTAATTCTTTCACTCAAAAGTTCGATTCTTGTGAATCGAATCTTATGTATACCTTACAATTTTCTCGAAAATTCCTATTTCAGAAATAGAGCCGAAAATAATTATGTGCAAGAAAGAATAACATTGGTTGCGGAAATTTGTGAGATTCTTAAATTTGTGTTTTTTAGACATACAATTAGGCAATGAGAGATCTCAATTACATTGAAGAAGATAATTAGAAATAAGTAGAAATAAAAATAACGAGATCAATACTATAATTCTTTATGTTTGGCTCTGTGTTCAAACATGAAAAACAAGTTATGGAGGAAAGTGCCGAGAGAAAAATAAGAAATATATAAGAAGGATTTATTTTAACTATTACATATTAAGTGTTCAATATCGATATATTTTATATTCTATTACCTTCCCCTCTATTCGACAAATTGAAACACACAAAGTTCTTGGAGTTGCTCTATAAATGAAATCACATGTCTTTAAAGATCACAATATTTGAACTCATAGTGTTATATCGCTCTGGGATGTTATTCCTAGCAGTCTAGACTGAATATTTGCAATTGTTTCTATGAGGTTTAAATTTATTTGTAATTTCTGGAAACTATTCTAGAAATAGATCTTATACATGGTTAGATTAAATGATGTCCATTAAAATATTTTATTGAATTTTATTATAGTCGTCTATGTAATTGTTCTGTCTTTCAAACCATTCTAATAGGCACAATTTTGAGAGCATATAATTAGAAATTAACCTACATTGATACATGCTTTCTTTTCAATTTTTTATTAGTCTTAAATCCTAAGATATGTTCTAGAAACATATCATGGCGGTCTAAATTTATTTATAATTTCTGGAAACTATTCTAGAAATAGATGTTCTACATGGTTGGATTAAATGATGTCCATTAAAATATTTTATTGAATTTTATTATAGTCGTCTATGTAATTGTTCTGTCTTTTAGACCATTCTAATAGGCACAATTTTGAGAGCATATAATTAGAAGTTAACCTACATTGATAGATGCTTTCTTTTCAATTATTTATCAGTCTTAAATCCTAAGATATGTTCTAGAAACATATCATGGCGTCTATTTTGTATCAGCAATATATCATTGAACTGTGTTAGATTAGCTAAACCCATTTGTAAAAGCAATTCTAATGTGAAAATGGACATGTCCAATCTTTGATTGTGTAGCATATGAGAAAAAAAACTGAATCATTCAAATAAATGATTTTCCTTGGAGGTTTCATAAATTGATACCATTAAGATAATCATTATTAAACATTTAATTGATTCCAGGCTTATTTTGTCATCTTTGTTACAATGTCATGATAATAGAATTTCCATGTATAATAAAAAATGACTTTGAAAAATATGTTTGTGAGTTATAGTGGCCTATTTGCGAAAATTATTGTGATGTCTTTTTGAGGTAAAGATAAATTTTCTCAAATATGAATTATTCCCATTTATCAGTTTCCGATAAATGGTAATATGGTTCTAAATTTTGATACATTCCATAGAAGCACCTCTTTTTAATTGCCCTTCTAACATTTAATTTTTTCATTCATTTTTTATGGTTTAAAATAATAATTTTAGATATTTTTCTGGTTCGTAATTTGTTCTTATAGGAAAATATCATAAATAAATTTCTTAATATCAGTATCATTCAAATTGCGAATCATCAACAGTTCCAAAAACTATTATTCGGATTATCTTATTTCTAATGGGTTGCAAATATGATTATACGTTTAACCTGAGTACTTCTAAAGTTCAAAGACTTATTTAAAGTTACGAGCAATGCATATTATGCATTAAACCTAAATTATTAAGCAACAATTTTCCAGTCAATGAAATTTGCAACATTTACAACTTATTTCAAAAGTAAATCCACAAGTAGACACTTCTTTTATAAAGTCTGCATACTTTCCTCTTATTATGATCACCAGAGAGCATTCATGGTAACATATATTTAGTAACACTTAACTCGGTGCATGGAGTAGTTTTCGTGAAGATTGTGATCTAGATTAGTCGATTAATAGCTTAGGGACATACTATGAGCCACTCTGTATTTATCTATCTAAATTCTTTATACATAAAGAGGAAAATAAACTCAAGATGAAAAAAATATATATATTCTTTTTTTCCAGTGCATTCATTTTTTTTCTGCTTGGGATTTTCAGCAGTATTAATTGATAATAATGCAACATAAGCTAACAAAATGTAATCCTCCATTTAAACAGGTGTTTACAAAATGAGGATTATGAATGCTTAAAGAAACATTTATGCATCTGTAAAGTAATTAAAATGCAAAAAATATAATATTTACCCTCTTATTTCAAAGTAGAGTTTTTTATTAAATGTTCACATTAAATTTAAGAAATGAAAGTGGAAACTTTAAATATGAGGATAACACTTTCTTAGGGAGATGATCAGAATTTTAACATCAAATGTTAGTTTTTATATTTAATTATACTCAATACTTTCAAGTTATTTTGAGCGACATTTAAAAGTCAAGTTTAAATAGCATATTTCAGTGACATTTAAAAACAAATATTTATACATTCGGTGCATGACTTTACTGTGATCAGAGTTTTCCCAATTACCTTTCCTTTTCAAATAAATGGTAGCTATTCAGGTTCCCTAATATACATTTTTTTAAAACTCAAACTGCATCTTTCAATCTCAAACATATTAAGAATTAAGTGCCTAAATGGAATAAAATGATTTCTTTCGGACGCAAAATATTTTTTAGATAATATATATTTGTTCAAGCCATGCGATTTAAACGTTTTCAAAAACTTTAACTGCACCTGGAAAAAAATCAAAATTTTCCACAGTTTGTGACTTTAAAAGTGGGTCCATTTAAGACATATTTATTTACACTTGGAATGTACCCAAATCAGCGAACAGCGTGTATTCCATTTTAATGCTTGAGTTCTGCGCAAGGAGCATGAACAAATACCTCTAGAGCACAAATGATTTTCTTTCTATGTTTTTTCTTCGAGTTTTCATCCTTTAAAATAATAAAAAAAAATAAGATACGAAAATGGAATTCTTTGGCTGCATGCCGTTGAGTTCAGTTCACTTTCATGGTTTCAGAAAGACCATGTTAGATAAATAACACTTTAGAGGATATAAAATCGACCTGTTTAAAATCAAATAGCAGCATGCTTTGTAGAAAGTTTTTAGTTTAGCACCATAGTTTTACCAGCTTAAATATTATATAATGTTAAGTTGTACAACATTTTAAATTTTAGAGTAGTAATTAAAATATATTTCTTTTACAATATAAAGAATTAATTCCTGTATGTGTAGTGTTCCTGTATGAGTAATCAATTATATACAGTGGAATCTCGATCGATCGTTTTCGGATCCATCGTTTTTCCGTATGTACCGTTCATTTTATCTAGTTCCAACGATCATATTGCTTTGTTATGTTTCCGCATCTATCGTTTTCCCGCATTTATCGTTCATTTCAAGTAAGTAGAACTACACTAATGTGTAGTTCTACTTACACATTAGTGTATATCTGGATGGTAAAACTCACGAAAATAAAGTTTGATTCTTATAATTTTATACAGTTTCATATATTCTATTAAAATTTGTTTGCTTCTAACTAAAATATTCAATTTTAATTGCATTTACGCTCGACTCGACAGGTATTAATGCACTCATAAATAGATTCCCCATTTTATTGAATGCCTTGGATAAAGAGATGGATGTCATTATATATATATATATATATATATATATATATATATATATATATATATACTAGCTGAAAACCCGCGCTTCGCTACGGAGTACATTGAAATTAAATACAACGGTCAATGTATGCAATTAATTCCAAAAAAAAATATATATATATATATTTATAATAAATTCGACGATCAATGTATACAATTGATGTAAAAAAAACATATTTATAAAAAAATCGTAAGGGATATATTTATAGACAAAATAAAGTCCAATCGTCTGCCGCATTAGCAAGAAAAAATATTTTTTTTTGGCACGTGACGATAAATTTATTTAAAGTACCAGAAAAAGAAATCACGTGATCAGCATTTAATAAATTAAATTCTAAAAATTAATCTTTAAAAATTCACCAAAAATCAGGAAATGGAGTTAAAAATTCGAAAAAAATTTCATTTTGAAGGAATTTTTATGATCTTTCTCGTGATATAAATTTTATAACCCTCAGTGTATTATTTTAAATGCAAACGTAAAAAAAGTTTAAAAAACAGCTTAAAAATTTAATTTAAAAAAATCTAAGAAGAATTTTTGAAAAATCTTTCTTAGTGCACCCCTACACTATTAGAAGAATCGCCATGCAAAATTTCAGCCCTTTAGGTCCAGCGGTTTGGTCTGTGCGTTGTATGTCAGTCAGTCAGTGAATGAATGAATGAATGAATGAGTGAGTCAGTTACGGAACTGTTTTATATATATAGATATAATTGATTTAGAAAGTTTATGCGCCATTTTTACACCATTCCATTTTACAGAGTATGTAAAAAAACGTTATTTATAATGTGAATTTAGGGTAGTCAATATTATATGAATTCCAGATTCATAGCATTAGACATGTTAAGTAACATAGTTCTTCTAACACACTTAATTTTCTGCGAGATTTCACCAGAAATGTGGTGTTCTGATTCACTAACCGCGATAATTCTGCTTCAAAATTATCGCTCTACTCGATGAGCGATTAATCATTGCTCGATTGGAATCATTACTCGATTAATGCTCGAATCAATGCTCGATTAATCACTGGATAAAAATCCTTATTATACGAATCATTGGATTAGAAGAAACTGATCAAAGGCCCTGAGATTTTACTTAGGTCGTGATTAAATTAAATATTAACAAGCCAAGAATATTCCTAAAGGAAACAAAAAATTTTGAATCTTTAAATGGTCAAAAATTTTTTAAGACTTACTGAAAGGTTTAAATACAGTTACTTTCATTTTTAATTAAGGGTAATTTGGTTACCTTTGAATTTTCTAAACACATTTAAGAATACATTACACTCCAGCTCTTCCAAAAATTTTGCAAATTATACTGGTTTGAAGAAATAACAGTTTCTTGACTATTCAGATAAAACTACCTGATCCATGAAAACATATTTTCAAAGTTTTAGTTTTAGATTATTTTTTGCCAAAAAAGAATTATAAAACTCACATCTTGGAGAATGAGATTAATGATTAATTTTGTAAACCGGCAAACTTTATTTCCATGATAAAGGGAATAAAAGTGAAATTTTTAGTCCCTTAAAATATAAAATTTTGTCAGCTGCAGGAATAATTTTGATAAATACCCAGAAAACTAAAAAAAATATTAAAGGAATTTTTTTATGATTTTGGGTTTTAATTATCAAAATTGCTGTGAGTTCTAAAATTATCTTCGTTGAAAATATAACTTTAACTTAGTAAAAAGGTGAAAAGTGCATGAAATAACTTAATGTTTTACTAATTTAAATTTTTAAAATCTGTCCCACACGGCCTTCAAATACCACGTTCTCAGAGAAAACACAATATAAAAATTTGCCGTATAAATGAATTACAAATGGCAGAATTATGGGTAAAAATACACTGCTTTTGATTAAAGAAAAATCATACATTAAGCGAGTTGGTTCATATATATATATATATATATATATATATATATTTGTGTGTGTGTGTGGGGGGGGTATGGGAAGAATTGGTACATATACGCAAGCATTGAGGAAAAGAGAGAAAATATATATATTCACCCAATATAAAAAGAGAAAGACAGAAAGAGAAAGAATGGAAAGGTAGATGCATTATAATTGAATTGAAAATAATTTAAAACCATTATCGTCAAATTAAAATATGTATGAATCTTTTTAAATTTTCTTAGATGCAAAAATATAATCCAGAGAATTTCAAAGGCATAAAAATAATTGTATAAAGTTTTCTATATGAACGAAATATGAATGATCTATATGAACGAACAAGTTCCGTCTATGCATTAGAATAAAATTTTTAAGGGGAAGGGACATTGATCTGAAGTAAGTTATTATGTTTGCAGTAACCTCTGCTGATAGATGTAATTATAACGTATCCGTTCTGTTGTTTGTGCAAAACAGTACAAACTCTAATTAAAAGACCGATTACACGTATTTACGATTGACATAATCTTCAAAGATATCAGATTTTTCAGATCGACATTTTTCTGGTGAATGGACGACAAATTTTAATCTAATTGGAATTTAGTATTAAAATTTCCAAAATTATCAAAAATATTAAAGAGTCTGTTGCTTGGCTCAACTTTGGTTATACGCAGAGAATTCTAAAATACAGATTTAACGTATATATGATTTACATAATCTTCAAAGATATCAGATTTTTTAGACCGGAATTTATCTAGTGAATAATCGAAAAATTTTAATCTCATTGACATTTCATATTGAATCTAACAATTATTATTAAAAATTGTAGATTCTGTTGCTTGGCTCACATTTGGCTCTCCACAGAAAATTCTAAAATACAGATTTAACATATATACGATTTACACAATCTTCAAAGATATAAGATTTTTTATACCGGAATTTTCCCAGTGAATGGTCGAAACATTTTATTCTAAACTACATTTCATATTGAAATTAACAATGATTTTAAAAAATTGTAGATTCTGTTGCTTGGCTCGCATTTGGATCTACACAAAGAATCATAAAATACAGATTTAACATATATATACGATTTACATAATCTTGAAAGATATCAGATTTTTTAGACTGGAATTTATCTAGTGAATAATCGAAAAATTTTAATCTCATTGACATTTCATATTGAAATTAACGAGGATTATTATAAATTGTAGATTCTGTTGCTTGGCTCACGTTTGGCTCTACACAGAGAATTATAAAAAACAGATTTAGCATATATATGATTTACATAATCTTCATAGATATCAGATTTTTTTCTACCGGAATTTATCTAGTGAATGGTCGAAACATTTTATTCTAATTGACATTTCATATTGAAACTAAAATTATTTCTAAAAATTGTTGATTCTGTTGTTTGGCTCACATTTGGCTCTACACAGAGAATTCTAAAATACAAATTTAACATAAATACGATTTACATAATCTTCAAAGATATCAGATTTTTTATACCGGAATTTATCTAGTGAATGGTCGAAACATTTTATTCTAATTGACATTTCATATTGCAATTAACAATGATTTTTAAAAATTATAGATTCTGTTGCTTGGCTCACATTTGGCTCTACACAAAGAATCCTAAAATACTGATACAACGTGAATACGATTTAAATAATCTTCAAAGACATCAGATTTTTTAGACTGGCATTTATATAGTGAATGGTCGAAACATTTTATTCTAATTGACATTTCATATTGAAATTTACAATTATTATTAAAAATAAAAAAGACTCTTGTTTAGATCACCTTTGGCTCTACTCAGAGAATTCCACTTAATATTAAACACCCACTTTTACTTTTAAACAACTTTCAGTCAAAAAATAAAGTTACAGTCTCATCATAATTTCCCATTCGTTTACTTTCCTTTTAGAAATGAAAAGCGGAAAAAACAAAAGCAAAACGAGGACAACAATGAAGGTTTTAAATAGAATTTGCTGGCTTCTTGCCCATGTTTTTTTCAAATGATACTTCGAAGATGAAGATAAATAAAAATACACTGATGGATGAATAAAATATGAACTTCTGCTGATAAATTGAATAAAAATACATAAGACGCTCTCAAAATGTGTAACGCGTCAGGGAACATCCATTTTATAGCGTTTTAATATTTTCTGTACTCTGTTCAAACCTTTAACATATTCCGTACGAACATAAATCATTATTATCAATAAGAAGCTACCTTCATAAAATATGAACAAAAAAATAAGAATAAAAATAAAGGAAAAATAAAATAAAATATTGTCAAAAAAACTGTAAGCCATAGAATTCCCCTGATTACCAAATACAATGTAATTACGAAAATCTTATACGTATTCAAAGTATGGCAATATCAGACCAACATAATTTTTAAAAAAATTTAAAAAGTAGAACAGAAATTTCTTTAATCTGTAATGTACAGAGTTACAAAAGGATATTTTTACATGCTTTTCTTACGTATTCTAAAAATTACAACATTTGAATTCCCAAATGAAACAGAAAAAAATTATATGTTTTCACACTAATATATTTTTAAAACTTTAAAATTAGATGGAAAATGTAAAATGCTCACAGATTTTTAAAATTTATAGCTATGTAAAGAAATTATTCGTAGACTGTTTATTACTGATGATTTTTTTAGAGTCATAGATTGAATTTTACATATACCTACGTATCAAATCACATACCCAAAGCTAAGTTTCATATGTATAGAGCAGTATGAAAGAAATTTTTAAATTACATGAAGGAAACTTTCTGACATCGCTACCTTTGCTTTATAAAACGAATTTAAAACTTTAACGAAGTATATTACACAAAACATTACCTATCACTTTGCATATACAATCATTAAATATAAACCATTTCCAAATAAGGTAAATTTAGAAGCTTTGTTTTGAATTAATTTTAAACAATACTTCCGAGTTTTAAATCAAAAATATGGTAAAACCTCTAAGTAGCCATTACAATTTCTTAGTTGTATATTAGAATCTCTGATACTTTATGACGTATTTTTCTTTTTATAATTTTATAGAAAAAAATATTATAAATATTAATGATTCCTAAGTATGCTTCAACTAAAACTAATTTTCAAAATGTTTAATCTTTTAAAATTAAAAGCATGTTTTTTGAATTTTATAAATCTAATAATGACCCATTATGGAACATTTGACCAGAGAAACCCATTTAGGTTTATAAATAATGCATAAGTGATCGCTTAATTTCATTAAGTTATTTTAATTTATTTCACTCAGGATTCTCTTCCCAGCTTAAATATTGCTTTTATTAATAGGGAGATATAAAGAGCCAGAGAAACGTGTTTAAATAATATGATCGATAAAATCAATTTCAATTATAGGAGATGTATTCTTCATTTTAACTTGGGAATGATCAAGATTTGTTGAAACATTTAAATATTTATGATACAAAATATTGCTTATAAATGAGGTATTATATATTCCTCAAAATGACTTGATCCACCGAGGATCGAGATTTCGATTTAATGTAAAGTTATTCATCTCATGAACAACAATGAGGTTAAAGTCAAACATTCTCCCTCGAATATTCGCAAAGAAAATAGAACATGGGCTTGAGCATTAAAGTTGAAATTGAGAGATTAATTATCTAAGTGCTAGTGGGATATCAAACTCCATCAAAAATTCTGCATAATATATTGTGACAAAGTAATAGATAAAAAGTAACAATTCATGAAATTGTTCTTATAAAGTAATTTCTGTCTCTCTTTCCTTCTTTATTGCTGGCGATCTCGGTATACGCAACTACACACACGCACACAGATCATATATATATATATGTGTGTGTGTGAGAGATAGACAATAAAAAAGGGAATATAAGTGTTGCATCATTAGGAATGTGACCCTTTTTAAAAGCATGCAAGTATTTTTTCCTGAACTACTACTTCTTTTAAGAAGAAAATGTAGAAGTTTATAGAACATTTAAAAACATACATCTTTTAATATTAATCATTCTTCAATATTAAATCAAGGATTTTTCCCTGATTTTAGAATTATATCCTTTTTACGAAACACAATTTTTTTTTCCTTTTGATTAAATTGTTTTCAAGTATTTAAGAAATTATACTGTTTAATATCAAAATATATCTCCCTGCACACCATTATTATTACCTTAAAAAACTCCTCTGTCTTTGGTAGCTTCTTTCAAATAATTGTGAGCGTGTATTGCTTCAGATTAAGTACGATAATACAAATCATACTTGAAGTGACTTGTCGTACCAGAACATGCTTAAAAAAGTTATTGGTGTAACTATGATAATTAAAGATATCAAGTCTCCTTTTTTTCTTTTTACGATAAGTGAGTATGATAGAAAATTGGCCTCCTAACCTCATTTTTATACAATTCGTCTCCTATATTTCTATCCAACTCTATGCTGTTTCCTGGAAACGTCTTTAATGCTATCTAACATCACATAAAACTGTATGCTAATGTGTACATGTATCCTTTGAAAACATGCTGAAAGTATGTATAGATTAATAAAGTGCAGACTGAAGCTTCTGTGGTCATATATTGTATAATTACAATAAATACAAACACACAAGTCTTATTCTTGATATATGAGCTACGTAATGTAAAAAAAATTATATATATATATATATATATATATATATATATATATATATATATATATATATATATATATATATATATATATATATATATATATATATATATATACAGTGGAATCTCGATCGATTGTTTTCGGATCGATCGTTTTTCCGTATGTGTCGTTCATTTTATCCAGTCCCAACGATCCTATTGCTTTGTTATGTTTCCGCATCTATCGTTTTCCCGCATTTATCGTTCATTTCAATCGATCCCTTGAAAAACGATAGATCGAGATTCCACTGTATATATATATATATATATATATATATATATATATATATATATATATATATATATATATATAAATATATATATATATATATAATATACTGTATTTTCCAGTATTTAAAGTGCACTTTTAATACAAAATATAACAACAAAATGTACGGATGGGTCTTATAAGCCGGATATAAAAATGATAGATTTAAAAACATGTAAAATATGAACATAAAAAATTAGATTTCTGTATGAACCTAAATGATATTTATTTTAAAGAAATGACATAACTTATGAAACTTAAAAATATTAATTATAAGATAACAAGAATAGTTCGTCATTTTCGTCTTCTGTTATATCTTCAGGCACTTCATCGAATTATATTTCTAAATGAGAGTTCTGAAAGAAAACACATCTGACTCCTAATTCCGCGAATTCATTCGGGTTAGAAGTGCATTCTTACCCCCTGTTTGCAGAATTATTTACATCCTGAAGCATTTCCCTCACACACATATTTTTACCCTTATCGCTTGTAAATTCATTATACCATTGTTTGAAAGCCTGGGAAAATCCTTCGAATGAATGACTTCAAAAGAGAAGAGCATCGCACTTATACATTTCAGGTTTCTTCGTCAAGGAAACGGTGCGCGTTCTACGGAGAATATACCTAAAAAAAAAAGGCGTTTAAAATTATAAGTGCGTGTTATACGCCGGAAAATACGGTATACATATATATATATATATAGCGGGTGGTCATAAAGAGACTTTGCCGATATATGGATCTCTAGAGGTTGTTTCGTTCAACCGATCGAGATGAGATTTCAGAGATAGTTATTCAGAGGTATGAGCTCGGGATTCTGAGAAGGGCAACACAGTAACGCTCATAGTTACGGTTATAGGTATAGAAACTCGAAATTTTCAAATAGCAACGTCCCCTTTTTCCCGTCTCAAAATGCTCAGCGCATGCGAAAACCCTTAAAAGCGTTAGAACGGTACGTGTGTCACAAAAAACGGACGCGTTATGCACGCATAAAAAACAACTCTGCGAACGGCCAACAAAGACACGATTGGGGCGCACGGAGGACATTTGCATATGCAGAGGCTAGAAACCAATCACAGAATGCCGTTCGCCTGATATTCAGCGTAGAAAACGGATATAAAGCTCTCTGATCGTGTTTATGTTTATATATATATATATATATATATATATATATATATATATATATATATATATATATATATATATATATATATATATATATATATATATATATATATATATATATATAATTATATACAATTTTTCAATCATAAAGTATTTCTCAGTTCCTAAATTAATTTGTTCAATAAATTACTAGTTTAATAATGCCCTTTTAAAATATTTGTAAATTTTATATTTACCCACAGGCGAGCTCAGATCTAACGATGACCCGTGAGGAAATAGCTAGCATATCAGTTTTCAACTACATTGCATTTCCAAAAAGGCACCGTGTGACTTCGAAATTTGCTAACCTAACGACAATCCTGACCACAGGACAGGTTTCATTTGAAGAATTTGTGGTTTGAAGTGACGTACAATTGCGATTTTAAGTTTACGCTATATACTAGACTCCTTTGAAGGTAACACGCGAGGAACGAACACCTAAGTCGTCTCTCTCTTTGTATTGGCTTAAGAAATTTGTTTTTATATATGTGTATTGCTATTAAAATTTAAACACGCCGGCCCTTCGATTACAAATTTACGATTTTTCTCAGTTTTAATAATATTTTTAATGCAACTAACTAACACTAACTAACACACACACACACACACACACACACACATACACATATATATATATACATACATATATATATATATATATATATATATATATATATATATAAATATATATATATATATATATATATATATATATATATATATATATATATATATATATATATATATATATTTATGTGTGTATGTGTGTGTGTGTGTGTTTGTTTGTGTGTGTGTGTGTCAAAACAATAATTAAATTTAAAGGGGGTCTCAGAATAATCAAATTTAACATTAAAATCATTGGCAAAACGCGGTGGTAAAAAGGGTTTTTCCCCGTTTCACAAGATGATCTCGATTCGCGAAATTAAAGTTCCATGGAGGGAATTTATTTTTAAATAGATGTACAGGGTTTGGCACGAGAATTGATGTTTAGGTAAACTGAAATATATTTCAGAATTTTCCAGATGGTACTTTGCGCATGCGCCATAAAGGGGGAAGCGCTGATGAGAACAGAGAATTATGCAGAGCGCGGGAATAAGTTGCGGTAATCGGAAGCATGCTAGCCGGGTCTACGAATTTTATGAAATGGCAAGCGCTAAAATATGCACTACTTGGAACAGTGGTCGTAATCGGATGAAGGAATAAATATGGTTAAATCGAACTGATGAGTGTTCAATGTGTACTGGATTGTTTCGAACTACGCCACCTGATTACCATGACTGCCACAAATTTTAATATGGCGGGCGTAATACTTCGCTCGTCATATATATATATATATATATATATATATATATATATATATATATATATATACGGTATTAGTTACGGATGCAATTTTGTTATTACGGTATATGTATAGAATGAATATTTGATAAGGTTGTATCAGTAACGGAAAAGTTCAGTAATGCACGGGAGTGTACGGTTCAATAGAAAACGGCCATGATGGTTGGGCAGTTGTTTTGCTTTTTTTAGAGGAAGATTGAAGGAAAATAATAACATTCATTACTGAAAGTAGAACAAAATAGAAAATATTGCGTGAAAAATCTTAATATTATGCATGCATTTTTATGAGTTCAAATTTTCGAGACAAACAGAAAAAAAATGTTTAAATTTATCTAATATCGAATGCATAATTTTATTTGAAATAAAAATATTTCACATAAGTGATAACTATCTGCATAATTGTAATATTAGCTGATATTTGCAAATTTAAATTACGATAGAAATGTACATCCTTTTTTTCAGAATTTCATACTGAATTATGCAGATTTTAATGCGTAAATATTTAGTAGACTTAAAAAGATAATGGGTGTTAAACAAGAGAGTAATGAAATTAAGAAAATGTAATAATATACAAATTTACATGAGTTTAGTACTACAAACTGTTTGTGAGTTCAGATAATGCTATTTAATTATTCAGATACAGATCTATTTAACTATTCAAATAGAGATAATTGGATAAATATATGTATATAATACATAACAGAGCATAAAAGTCACACTAAAAACAATTTTCTTATTTAAATTTGCAAATAATGCATTATTTATTCACTGTTCATGTTTGTTATTTTTTAATCGATGTAAGTCGAGTTTAAAAAAAATTTATTCGTTCTCTTAATTAGAAAGATACGTTGAATTCAGTGAAATTTTATCATACTGAATAATAGAGGATAGTAATGTAATGTATCAAAGAGTTAAAACAAATGTAACAAATCTTTAAGCACCTTTACTCATTCTATGCAATACTGTATCTTAATTCGCATTGTACAGTTGCTATAATGCATTATTTTAAATTTAAATTTAGCATTCCAGTATAGTACTTAAATACATGAAACGCTAGAAAGAAAATAATATCTTCGATACTACACAGGCAAAAATGAGAACCATTTAGTTCTATCTTCTCATAGATTTAGTGAATAGCAGATCGGGGTCAGACCCTCAGAAACTAAGAAAATTATATTAGAAAAAATGTAATAACCTTTTCAGATATTACGTACGCTTTTGAATTGATGTTGAATCCTATTCAGTTTTTGTACGGAAATCTTCATTACATAAAAAAAAATAATTTTTTAACTTGTCATTAAATGCTTGAACCAGTATTCAATACATGGAATATTTAAATGCATTAAAGATTACCTTTAGAGGGATTTTTTAAGAGGAGAAGGGATCTTAAACCTCAAATATTTTAATTTTCAATTTTTAACTCTATATACAGAATGAGAATAATTAGTATTCCTTTTTACTAAAATGAAAACACTTGGAATTCAAAATAAGGATTTTTTTGCAGAATTTTGCTCGTCTGTCAAATTTTTTTTCAAAAATGCTAGCATATTTCAAAAGCGTCCCTGCGCATCCCATATCATGTAAGAACCTTCAATTTTTTAATAGAAGTTAACCATATATATATATATATATAAATTTACAATGAATTTTTTTTCAATAAATCAAAAGTGAAAAATAGATTTTTTTAAATCTTTCTGTTATTTTTTTATGTTTTTGCTTGTTTCTACTTTATTTCATAGTCTAAAAATTTGAAAAATATTTTGAGTTTAGAAGAATGATGCACAGTTTAGTGACAAACATTGTAATTAACAATCGTCAGGAATTTGAAAGAAATGAGAGGAAAATTAGGCCCATAGAGCAATTTGAAAAATTCTAGCAATATTGAAGAATTTTTTTGATAAACAGGTATTTTTCTTCCACGAAATACTTATTTGTAAATTCTAAGTATTTTCAATGTATTAAAAAACAATATTATTTATTCTCATTTTGTATATAGAGTAAAAGATAAAAAAAATTAAAAAGGGGGAAAGTCCCTTGCCCCCTTAAAAAAAATTGGGGTTATTTTAAATTTACCCCAATTTACCCATATTGCAATTTAAGAAAAATTGCAAACTTTTTGCAATTTTTCTTTCTCTTTACCATCTATGTATAGAACCTTATAAAACAAAAAAATCAATAATAAAAAGTTTGTCAAACTTTATCTCATTTAATATTTGACTGTTAGATTAAAAGTTTACTGCCAAGTCCTCAAAACTCCTGTATGGATGGAAAGTCTGTGACAGAGCTGATCAATAGAGAGGTATCTAAGATTTTCGATGAAATACTAAAGGTCTGCAAGTGGCGCTGCAGTCACTTTAATCATCAATCATCTCACAAGATTAGAGAAGAAAATATGTTTTTGCAATTTTTCTTTCTCTTTACCATCAATGTATAGAACCTTACAGATTTTTATCATTTAGGAAGCAATCTCATTATAATTTTTCCGATGAATATTCTCCTCATTTTTTCTTTCCTTCGTGAACATATTTCTTTCTGAAGCGACAGTTTTTGCTACAAATTTCGCCACCATCGATAAACATCGAACAAAAAAAATTTTAGTGAAGAACAGAATATTTTTTTCCTCACCTTTTTTGAGTTTGCTGCAACAGTGAGTACTTCAGGATGCTACGACTTTTTGTTTTATTAAATTTTCAAAAAAATATATATCATTTATTTTGACGCGACATTCATTTGGTTTTTGATTAATGATTCTAGTTATTATTGTTCCTGAAATAACCTCTTCAACTATAGCAGGAACTTGATTTTTTCCCCCTTCAACATTAAATAATGGGAAATTTATTTTTCATGCGGAGTTCATATAAGCCTCTCATTCGGTTCTAAAACTCCTGTGAAAATTCAATATATTTATGAATGAAATAACTGAAGCAACTAAAGAATTATTAAACAATGTTTCAACTTTTAAAGTAGAATATTTAAAGGTAAATATTCATTGAAATATTCTGAGGCATATTTAAATGTGGATGTTAGGAAAATCCTGCAACGGTTTCTTACTATTAAGTTATAAAATGAAAGTTCATAGCGATAAATTTTCTTACTCTTTTAATACAAGTCTAAACTCTATCCTAATAAACTTTTTTTAATATGACAAATAGTTAATAAAAATGAAAAAGGGGAAGTCTTTTTTTCTAGAGGGCTCTGAACACTTGGTATCTATCGGTCTCTAAAGCTCCGTACGTTTCAGAATAAAACATGTCCAAACAAGCATCAAATCCCAAAGACGTATTCTTCGAAATTTCAAAACATCCATAAGAAATCAACGTCACGTGAGTCAGCCCTGACCATCCTGGCAAAGATACTTTCCAACAGTCCTCCAACAAGATTACCAGGCATCCCTGATCTTTAAAATGGTTCTGTGTCTTGGATATTACTGTCGTTTAAGAACAGATAGACTACGAATGAAAAATTTGGTTGAATGATGAGACGTCTTCCTGTTGACCTTATGCAAACTTAAATATAGTTTTCTTCCACACTAGTAGACTGTCCACAATCAAAGAATTCACACCTTCTTAGAATCCACTGATGAAGTCTTTTCCTTCTTCCTTACATTTTTTATCAACAGACTGACATTCAAAAAATTCCTTTAAAAAACGATCACTGATAGATACGATGGACTGAATTTCAATCTTCAAAAAGTCTCAGTGGAAATAGGGAAAAGAGAGAGATGGGGATTTGATGGATATGTGTGGATTTGAACAAATGAATAGATTACGGAGAAACCGCTTTAACGAATTTAAAATGGAGGACACACTGCAGTGATGTTTCTATTCAATTAGCTCTGACTTCTCCATTAAAAGCCGTTCCAAATGATCATACGAGCACATAATTGGCAAAGAAGTCATGAAAATAAAACGGACTTTAATGTTAAGAGCATCCTCCGCGTGTTTGGCATCTGTATAAACAGGAACTACAGTGGCATGTGATTGTTAACATTCTTTATTTTGAGCGCAACAAGTGTTAATTTTTCAGAGAGATAACACTTATTACGACTTATTAGTTACATTGGAATCATGATAAACTTATTCTACTTCATAATAAAGTTTCAACCCCCCCCCCAAAAAAAAAGTTGTTTAACTTCTGCACAATTCTTAAATAAATTATGTTGCTTTTTGAAATTATGTGGTTCATTTCAATATTTTGAAATGTCGTGCACCCTGAACTGAATTTCGTTTCTTAACACATTAAAAGGAATATCCAGTCGCATAGTAAATCAGATTAAATCAGAGTAAATCACATATGCTTAATCAGAATTTTCCATATCACCCCGGAATTTCGGACGTAGTGGGTCCGATCGTTTTCCTTGCCATTGTTCGATTTTAAAGAGAGAAATAAAAGTAGAAATAATTTTAAGAGTTGATTTCATGTTTATCAATTTTCACAAAGCGTTCATTTAATGTTTAAAAATGATTTGATAACTATACTCCTCACAATTCTATCTTTCTTAATCGACTTTGTTATATTTCTGATCAATATAAATTCCATCTGAATGGTCGAAATATTTTACTACGTAACACAATAGAAATTTCCAGTAACTTTTAAATTTTCTGTAAATTAAATAATGCATAATACGATCAATACTAAAAGCTGGTACAAATATGAATATTTTGTTTCACCGTTAAAAAAATATATATACTAATAAAAGTATTAACAAAAATGAAGAATGAATGCTGCCATACACACACACACACTATATATATATATATATATATATATATATATATATATATATATATATATATATACACACACTGAAGTGCCACTGAATTAGGGATACCTACCGAGTAACGAGTTGAGCCTAATCTGGTCCTGATAACGGCTGCCACACGACGAGGCATACATTCAACAAGTTTCTGGAAACGTTCCACGGGAATGGCTTGCCAAATGTTGGCTAATGCTGCTCATAATTCAGTAAGGTTCTTTGGTGCTGTGTGATAGCCTTTCACGCCTTGTTCCAAAACATCCCAAAGATGCTCAATAGGATTTTAGTCTGGGCTTCTAGGTGGCCAATTCATGACAGGGAAGTCAAAGGAATGCTCATCCAATCAGCCAGTAGCCAACCGGGACTTGTGAGAGGTACAGTTGTCTTGCTGGAGAACTCCATTACCGTGCGGATAACAGAACAGCATAAACGGATGGAGGTGATCACCCAGCAACTCTACGTACCGAATTGCATTGAGGGAGGTTGGTACACGCACCAAAGATCCCAAACTGTGCCACGAAAAAACACCCCAGACCATGATCGAGCCACCATGCCCTTGTACAGTTCCAGCCAGGCATGCAGGATCCATGGCCTGACGCCATGGATGCTGCATGCCTGACGCCATATTCATGAGCCTGACGCCATATTCTCAGCCTCCCGTCGGCGTTAAGTAGTCGGAATCGGGACTCATCACTCCATGCTACTCGTTTCCAGTCCTCAACACTCCAGTCTCTGTGCTCTCTTGCCCAGGCAAGACGTGCAGCCCGATGGCGAGTATAGAGCAATGGTACTCTCGTAGGTCGACGGGTCCCGAAACCCATACGGTGAAGCGAGCGTTGCACAGTCCGTTTACTGACTGTACGACTGGCACCGTCATTAAACTGGGTGGTAATTTGAGCTAATGTTTGGCTTCGCAGGCTACGTACAATACGTCTGAGCCGTCTGTCACCACGCACTGGCAAGGCTAATTGTCCTTTGCAGTTTGCCCGATCGCTAGTTTTTTTTTCCACCATCCATGTATTCTTGGTATACTCTTGACACTGTCGACCTTGAAAATCCTAGCTGTCTGACGATTTCGGAAATTGAATGGCCCATGCGTCGCGCACCTACGATTTGTCCGTGATCGAAGGCGTCTAAATCAGGCAGTTTATCCATACTGGCAATTCCAACAACTAATTCAGAACAACCACAGTACGCGCTATATATGCAGTTACCACAGCGCCCTCACTTGCGCATACATGATGCGCAGCGCTACACAATTTGCATAGGCTTTGCTATCCCTAATTTAGTGGCACTTCAGTGTATATATATATATATATCGTGAGTGTATGTGTATGGAAATTTTAAGTATGCTATCGAAATACATTTACTATTAAAGAGGTTCTATTTATGTTCCTATACATATTCTTTCAGAGTCTATTTTGTAATGTTTATAAAGCTAAAATTAAATGTCCCTTATTTCAGTCTAAAGTGAGTAGAATATATTTAAAGTGGAGATGAAGATTTGTATTTTCCTATTATTCTGCAAGTTAAATTACAATAATTGTGAGAACTAGTCATTTTATTTTTATAAAACATGCAGTTAATTTTCCCCGTTTGTGCATATGCGTTATTTAAAGTAATATGAAAAGTTTAGAAATATCTCTTCACATTCTTGAAATACATTTTAAAAGGTGACTTTAATGCAAGCATATACCATTTCTCAACTAATTTAATTGTTGTTTATGAACAGACGAACAACATAAGTTAAAGTAGATGGTATCAACACATTTCAGCATGTTTCCTAACTATTATCAGTAGTTGATGTAATTGTTCTTTAATAGTCACTTTACAAGAGATATTTAGTACGGGAAGATAAAATGAAGCATAAAAAATGAGCGAATATGTAAACTATTCCTATTGATATTATTTATTTTTCAATGAATATTGTGAATGCTTCAAATGCAATCTATTCATGTATTTAAAATTCAAATATTTTAATGGATTGTAAAATCCATGCCACTTTATAATATTTATAATTCTCTACTTGAAATTTAAAAGCTTTAGTATTAGTAGTAATCGTCATAACATTCACATATTTTATGTTATTCTTTACAAATATTTAAAATAAGCCTGTTAATGCTCAAGGTAATACATATGATTTTTGATAATGAATTATATCTTAGAGAGACCATATCACGTGTCTGTCCAAAATACCCTCTAAATAAAATACAGAATATTTTTAAATGCTTGATTAAAATATTTTTAATTTTCTGTAAATATAGAAATACCTGAATGCCAAGCGTAATGAATATGTCAAGTGCCATTTTTTTCATTTATGTATGAAAATTAGATTTACCGAAAACTGGAGGGTTGAAAAAATATCAGTTGTCTTTATATATCTTCGGTGTTCCCTATCAGTGTTTAGTATTAAATATATATTCATTTTCTGTGAAAACAGTAGACTTAAAATAATACTGAAATGCAGTTTAAGTCCTACATGACACGCTCATTTGATGAATGATATGACATTCCTTCTCATTTTCTAATAAATTACCGTATACTTCTTTTTCTCAGTAGCAAGTTTCTTGTAAACCCTACCAGCTCCATTTTAGTCCTTAAATTTGGAGTTCAAAAGAAATATATAAGAGCTATTTTAAATGTAAATAGCTGAGGAATCGAAATATCACAAAAAACATTTAGTTTTTCCCTAAAAGTGACAGATTAAATTTATAAGCGCACTCAAACTCTTTTACGAGGACTATTAAAGCGACGAGTGGAGATGAATAAATACAGGGTTATCAGGAAATAATCATCCGATTAAAAAATTTAATATTTTCCATAATTATAAACAGAAAATTATAATTAATATGTCAATGTGAAGGAAAAATGTTAATTTTTTTTCACAGGTGGTCGATATGACTTCCTTTAGTCACCCGTATAATATTATTGTGATATGCCATTTCTTGCCAAACACGTTGCAATGTTTCACTATTAACTGTTTCTAAAGTATCACAAATACGTTTTTGAAATTCGGGCAAACTTGGTAAAGGTGGTATGAGCACAAGATCTTTGACGTATCCCCAAAGGAAGAAGTCACATGGGGTTAAGTCCGGTAACCTAGGAGGGTAGCTGTCTAGCCGATTGGTCGCAGTGCAGCCGATGATTTGGTCCTACACAGCTACCCTCCTAGGTCACCGAACTAAACCCCTTGCGACTTCTTCCTTTGGGGATATGTCAAAGATCTTGTGTTCATACCACCTTAGCCAACAGGTGTGCCCGAACTTAAACAACGCATTTCTGATGCTTTACAAACAGTTAATAGTGAAACAGTACAACGTGTTGGCAAGAAATGGCATATCGCAATGATATTATACGGCTGACTAAAGGAAGTCATATCGAACACCTGCGAAAAAATTTTTTAAAGTTTTATTTCACAATGACATATTAATTATAATTACATGTTTGCAATTATGGAAAATATTAAATTTTGTAATCGCATGATTCTTTCCTGATAACCATGCATATTTAATTTGAATTATATTGCCAAAAAATGTTGAATCTCTTAACAGTTATAATATAAAAGACATAGCAATCTGAGGCTGTTTCAGCATATTGACTGATAATAGTGTACTTAAGGGGACTCACTACTCTTAAATCTTTAAAACATTCGATTTTTAAAAAAAAAATATATGTGAAAGACTGATCATTTCTGAACAAAATAAAGCCAACCAGACGAAAATATTCCGTTTAGTTCCGGAGATATTGTTATTCTAAATATTTAATTACTGATCAAGTTTATGGTAAGAAAAATTTTAAACTCATTTTTCTCAAAATGTAATTTTGCATCATTCCGCAACTGATATCTCAAAAACCATGAAACATAATTCCATGAAAATTTTTGTCACTGCATAATCGTGTTATTTTATTGCATCTGAACTAGAATTATTGCAATCACTGCATATTTTGCTATTTTTTCAGGGATAAATTAATGCAAAAATTTAAGGAAATTTTAAGTATATTTTGAGCAGTTTTAAAAAAAAATGGAAAAATATTTTAATGTTGAATGTTTTATGTTTAATTGTATTTTGAATTATTCATTTTAAATATAAAATAGGAATTACACATTTAAGTGTAAAATTAATTTCATATTTCTGCGCGCAAGCCAGTAAACAATAAAAATACTTAAAAAACATGGTATATCTAAAGCATTTAAAAATATTATTTAAAATTCTTTTTAGAGTTGAAAATTTGTTTATTAAAATAAATATATCAATTTATCATATACATAAAATTTGGAAAAATTGGGAGTGAATTGAAATAGTTACAAAGAGTCAAAAAGTATGAAAATATGCCTTATTTCCTCGACTTAAGGGTCGTGAGTCCCCTTAAAATTTTAAATCTAGCAAAATCAAATTTTTTATACTCATATTCATTAACTATTTAAGAGCTGCTCATAAAGTTAGTATTGAAGCACTCATTAAATTTACAATTTCTTTGATTATTTTCTATCTACCCTTGACAATTGACGAATAAAATACATGTTCAGGGTGCGATATGCCATGTTCATTTCCGAATCTACAATCAATGTTTTCAACCACATATGCTGCAATCAACCACATATACTGCGATCAACCACATATACTGCAATACTAATTTTCAACCCGTTAAAGAAAATGCTGGAAATCGATAAGGATGTATTTTTTTCCTGTGATGAATCCAGCTTCTTTATAAATAACTCAAACTTTTATCTAATTTCCGATTTGCAAATACTATTTTTTACAATTATTATAGTAGAAATCATACGGAAAAAATGTAGTTTTTTTAATCTCATAATTCATGTGCATGAAATTTTTCCTGTATAACAAAGTATAATTTAGGGTTGTTTTGTTTTCTCTATATCTTTCGGAACTCAATATTTCGTTGATTAATTAATTATTATTAATTACATAACATATCCTTGTTAGAGGATTTTTTAGTCGAATTATTAATAGATAAACATTTGCTTAATTCATTTAATATTTATCGATTTTTTTCATTTTTTAACTAATTTAATTTTTATTTATTTATTCATTTGTTTAATATTTATTTAATTATTTTATTTTATCCTTTGCATATTTAGTCAGTTATTTATATTGTTATTCATTTTTTTTCAATATTTTAAGTTGCTATTATAAGACTTTTACATATGAATCATAGATTTTTTACTATACTATTTTTCATATAGCTCATGTTTGTTGTTAACACCGAAAAATAGTTATTTTAAATAGAATTTCAAAAATATTCCTGGACAACTTAAGCAGAATTTAGAATGTTTGAACATTTTACATCTCATAAATATGTTCCCACTGTTTATTACACGTTCATAAAGCAAGCTGGGTTTCGGAAACACACATCACGAAATCCAAACTTCAATGAATAAATGATCCAAAATATGCGAAAAAAGAAATATCTTCGTTTCAAAAATTATCATGTTATAATCAAAAGTTTTTCGCTAAGCATATAATTTTCTGAGAAAGGTTTGTTTTCAAAATATGAAATTTTCATTAAAATATTTTAAAGTTGTTCATGAGAAGTATAAAAGTTCAGAATATATTACTAAATTTAAACAGAAGTTTCATGTATAATAAGTTGTGAGCTTATTTTTTACGCCTGACACATTCATTTCTGTGTTCTGCATAAATTTATTTCCTGGGTCCCGAAAACAAAGAATTTTGATAACAAGACAAATGCATCGTTGTGTTATATTTTGTGTTCTCTATTGAAAATTTTGGCCGCACAAATTTGTCAAAAAACTAAATGGCAGAGCTACAGTTTTATTTATTCATTGCCATTTTTTTAGTATTTCATAATATATGGGGTAAATAGTCTACAAAAAGGAAGTAATTTACTATCTTATTCAATTCTTATGTGAAAGATATCTGCTACATCTTTTATGAAATAAAATTAGTTTGGTTAAAAATAACAATGTATTATGTGAACGCATTATGCAAAGAAGGCGAGTTATGTTTCCCCTTAAATTTTTCATCTTTTTGTAAAACATGTATTAACGTGTATTGTACTTAACGTTATTTATTTAACAACAAAGTACAACAAATTTATGTTACGGAGTAAAGTGAAAAACTAAAGAGAGCTGAAAATTTGACTTAATAGTTAATAATTTTGTTTTACTTAAAATATTTTTAATATATATATTTTAAATAGTTATTTTACATTTTCTTTAATTTTTTTTTAAACTTTAGCATTGCGAAATATAAATTACCAGTTTACATTATTAATGTAATTAAGTAAATATATAGCGATAAAGTTAAAAATTTTTAATGCCTAAATCGATTCATTATCTAAAGACTTGAAATTTTAATTTCTGTATCTTTGTTTCATAATCAAAAATATTATTATTTATTAGTATATCATTAGCATTACGAAATATAAATTCCCAGTTTGCATCATCACTTTAATTAAGTAAATATGACATAAGTAAGTTAAATATTTTTAAAGCCTAAATCGACCTATTATCTAAAGACTTGTAATTCTTATTGCTGTATTTTTATTGCATAATCAAAAATATTATTTATTAGTGTATAATTTTTGCCTGAATTTAAAAGCCAGTCTTAAAATAGAGAAATTATTTCAAGTTTTTTTATAGTTATACTTCTTATATATATTTTCTCAGTTAAATTATTCTCTTTTTTGAGTTAATAAAGTTTTTCCCTTACTTAATATTTAGAATATCCCTGCCATATTAAATTGCATTTCTCTCAGGGATTCTCCAAAGTTAGGCAGCACAAAAGATATAAGAATTCTAAATGGCTTTAGCATTAAAGTTATCCATGTTAAGGAGTATAATTTATTTTTAACTCAAAATAATGACAACCTACACTCTAATACCGGATATTACTGATTTTAGGTGTTTTACGTCTTCTGTAAAAATATTGAGATACTTAAAAAAATAATTTTAAATGTGGTTTCTTCTTTTGGAGTTTCTACAAATTTATATACCGTTGTAAAACTAACATTGCATGTTCCTAACGTATTGAGAGTAAATATGGGGTAATAAAACTAAAATAACAAAATACAGATTTTTGGCGTTACTATTTGAACTATCGTGTCTCTCCCTCACAACAATTATAACTTTAATGAGTAACATTAAATTACAACTCTAATGGCTTATATTGATGTATATTCTGTCATAAAGTAATGTAAAATGTTTCCAAGATGCATTATACGGATATTTTTTTCCATCTTTTGCCATGCTTTCAATAGCCCAGGAATTTAACATTCATTCTGTATAAAATTTCTGGAGGTCCCCAACCCCATTAAAAATTTGAAAACACTTTAAAGCACGAAAGCCTTTCCTCCTCCAGAAAACATTTACCGTAGCAAGAATTTCTATAGCTTGCGATCATTAAGAAGTAATAAAAACCCTGCTGCCAAATCTGGAAATGCCATTAAAATACCGTAAAATGGAATGAAATGTGTATTCCCGTCCCATCCAAAGATAGAGTACACAAAAAGAAATACTCAAGAACTTGGACGTCATAACGAGAAAACATTTTTTCCTCCGTTTTCTCTCCCTATGCCAAAAGGAAAGAAACGATGTTATTATTACTGATGAGGCACAGTGCGTGGCGAAGTTCTTTAGGCCATCAAAAATCAATCAATCAGTGTCCTCAATCCAGAGGACAAAGGGCTAATCAGCTAGAGTACTGCTGATTTCTTGAATCTCTCTACGCTTTTGGCATCATTAATTACACGGATTTTCATTAAATAAAGAAATTTTAAATAAAATAAGGATTAATGGCGGTCGCTTTTAGGAAGGGTGGACGGTTTATTTGTGTCACCTGATAGGGTATATTATAAATGGTTTTGGAAGTTATTTCAATACTTTAAAGGATGGTAAAAATAATAAATTGGTAATTAATACTATGGAGTAAAAACTCTCTCTCTCTCCATAATTCGTGTACTTTTACTAATTATTCCAAAACTCATTAAGTTAAACTAATATTGCAGAGTCGTGTAAATAAAGTTTAGTCTTAATTCTAGTTTTTTTAAGAAAAGTGTATAGATATATCTTTCTTAAAACCTAGCATACTAGCTTCCCTTTATACTTAAAAATAGAAGGGGGAATTACTTAAAAATTTATGAGATAGTTTTAACTATTGACTTTTATTTTCAGTTCTTTGAGGATTTGATTTTAGTGTTATATTTCAATTTAATTTTAACCAATATATTTTTTCTTTCATTTCAGCGATAAAATATGTTCTATGAAATTTAAATAGCAGAAGTCACGATTTTTGAGTACGTTGTTTTTTTACAGAATCCGAAATAGGGGCTTCGGATATACTTTTTATTTAAAATCATACTCTCTCATATTTTTATGTCTTGTCGTAAAAGAGGTTGTTAAGTTTTGTACCATGAAATAAATAATAAATTTTCTACGATACCGATGCAAGATTTTCACGTTTTAATCAACTGGGATATTGTAGATCAAAACTGGGTATAAGAAAACAAAAAGTATTTATGATTCTCTGACTGATATTACGTTAATTTTCTGCAATGCTACCTAGTCGGCTGATAACTGAGTTGAGTGGAATTTCCAACAAAGAGGGTCAAGTACTAGAAACATTTTAATACTGATTCATTACACACATATATACTACCTCGTGCAAATATATCTAATGCTTGAGCCATGATAGTTTCTGCCGTGATGAGTTTCTGATATTATATTTCCCAAGGCAGTTTGCCGAAACACAAAATATACTGAGGTTGATTAAAGTAAGCAGATGAAAGAGGAGCACGTTTTTTCAAAATTCCACAATAAAATTAAGATTACCAATGAGTTTATAACTAATAAATATGTTTTGATCAGACCATGGAGCGAAATATTTGATTGCCACACCGAAAGACTGAATATAAAATGTGAACATTTGTGTAATTTATTCATAGAGACAATTAGCCTTAATATATACTGACTCAAGAAAGAAATATGTATATATTTCCTCGGAACTGGTTGCCCTCCAAACATTTACTGGTAATTATAAGAGGATTTTCTTCCTGTTTTGCGTTTTCCATAACTAAAATGTATTTGAAGACACTATATTTACTTTACACGTACGGCTAACACAGTAATGAACATATATGTCGGTGAGAAACGCCATATGCTTTTAAAATAGGTAAAACGTACAGAAGAGCTTAACAGTCTTCATTATGGTCTGCGGTTTAGACCCTCATCGTAGAATGGATGTTTCTAGCTGTTCGGAATCGACTTTAAGTAGTAGATCCCGGTCTAATTAGACCTCGTGTACAAACCGATAACCTTAAATCTCTCAACTAACCATCCAATCTCCATAGTATAGAACTGGAAGAACCTACGGAGTATAGAGAGTTTGACATGACAGTCTCCTAAATGTTACGCCCCAGATTTACTGAAATTATATAAGTAATACTATTGAGATCATTATGAATTAGCTCCTGAGACAAAATATGACGGTTAAACTTGAACAATTTTAATGAGTATATGTCATTTACAAATGAAATATTTGATAAGCTTAGATTTAATAATTTTAAATTTACGATAGCTTTAAAGGATTGACAGATGTTATTTTCTTTATCTTTCTATGAGTTTTTCTACTATATTTTTGTTTTATTCCAGCGTTTTTACTATATTTAGAAGGGTTAATATCTCATATGTGCTTTCATCAATAGAGATTTAATATGCACATTGTTCAATAATCATTTTTTCATATCTTATAAGAATGCTTGACTTGGACGATAGTTTAGTAGTTAAAATATTGTCAGAAAAACAATGGTGGGGATTTCGATAGTTACCCCTGCCATATTTTCCACTAAAATAATTTAAAATACAGTCGTACCTCGACTTACTAGTTTAATTCGTTCCATGACTTAGCTCGTAACTCGAAATACTCGTATCTCGAATCAATTTTCCCCATTGAAATCAATGGAAATGCCATTTATTCATTCCGGGCTCCCCCAAAACACCGTAATTTTTTGTTACATGTTTTATATAAGAAAAACGTGCTTATAAACGACGAACATTGTATAAAAACGCAATACAATAGAATGTACTTCAATAAATTTGTTTTATTAAGTGTAATGTACAACATTTACCTTGGAGATCAGACTTGAAGAAGCTGATGGAAGAGGAGGAGAAAGTTTGAACTGAAAAATTAAATCTTATTCGTTGATTTTTGATCTTTTCGCCCCGCTTTCCTGACTTTTGCTTTTATTACCAGCTACTCTCTTAAAGTGAACGAGTGAGACACGGAAGCTGGGCGATTGTTGCATCGTTCGCTGTGGCTGTAATATCCAGATTCTTCTTTCTGAGAATCCGAAGAACGTTTTCTCAGAATTCAATCTCCCGGTTTAAGACTGGATAGTAGTCTCAGAATAATATTATACAATTTTATAATAATTGTACATAAAGGTTGTAAATATTATATGCATCTTGTGTTCTCATTTGATGAGCACGTTACATGGCATTCGCTGCTCAAACTAGCGGTGGGATATCTGAAGCTTGCTCGTAACCCGAATTTTAGCTCGTAACTCGAAGCAAAAAATCTACCGAGAGAATGCTCGTATCTCAAAAAACTCGTAAGTCGAGACACTCGTAAGTCGAGGTACCACTTTATATACTAAAGTGGTGTGAGACAAGTGTTTATTGTAACGTTCAATGGAGATTGAAGATGAAAAGCAATTGAATTAGGGTGATGTGAGAGATGGTGTTGCTGATTTTCACAATTTTTACTACACTCTCGGGACGAATCTTAACGTCATTAACTAGTATTTACACTTGTTTTCAAACTAATGTTTAGTCTTAAAAAAATGTAAGGGAATTTTAATTTTATTTCGAAACTGGGATATTGGAATGTAGTATTAGAAAGTGGATATAGGATATTTTCTAGTATATTTTTATGCGGATATCATAAATTTAATATATTGAGTTCAAAATAAATTCTATAAAACTTATTCTTAATATTAATACTTTGACATTCGTGTCTGGCCCATGAATATTTTCAGATTTAAACTGTAATAATAATAATTCTGATTTTAGTAAAGGACATCCTATAATAAAACTTAGGCGGGATTAAAAAATCTAACCTATACCTTTAGCACTAAAATCTGATTCAAATTTTTCCTGCACGTTATAAAACAAACATTTTGAGTATTAAATTTCCTCTCAAAATTGCGTAATATGGGAAGCCATAAATTCCAAGCGTAAATGTGAAGATAAATCATAAACTTTGCAAACAAAACTTACCCAAACTTTAGGACATGTTTAAATCTTCCCCATAAGGACTTAAGCCGCAAGGAAAACTCCGAAAATTACTTCCGTATATATTTTGTAAGAAAACATAAACAATGAAAAAAAGTCTAAACTAGAGGGCATCACAAAGACCTTAATCTGAAGTAGTTTCCACAAGACTTGTTCCCCCGGATGGATTTTCGACGGGAATCACTTTTCCCAAAACATGGTTCCTGATAAAATACCAATTCTTTTGCCTTGACTTGAGTATTAAACCCTTTCACTCTTTTGTACGAAGTCCCTTTGTGTATTACGGAACCACTACGAACCCAAAGTAAGCCCGGGCTTATAGGATAAATGCATAAGTATGCGACGAAGCGTGAAACAAATATTAACGTCAGATAAATATTTTTGCTTCCCTGTCATAAATGGAAGCGTCTATTTTGGAGCACTACTTATGAGAAATAAATGTCAAACGCTGAGGGAATAATTTAAAAACAAAATATATATATATATATATGCACCCTTATATTACAAAGTTTAAAGTGTTTGCGTTTTTCTTTTATGCGTATCTGACACGAAACGGAAGTTAAATCGTTTTCTGAATTGTGACAAGGTTTTCAGGTGTGTTAAAAATCCGTTGTAAATAAAGCTTCATATAAATTACACCTGGTAGATTTTTAAGTTTTAGCGTAAAAACAGGAATATCGTGTAATTCGTCTGAAATGATAATACTTTGTTTTTCTTGCCCGTGTCCAGTTAAGCATTTCGTATTTATTTTCTAGAAATTTGTGAAACTATTTCACTTAAGTTTTAAAAAACTATTGTTGCCCAAACAATTTATTTAAGTATTGTGTTAGCAATATTGAAAATAAGAAATTATATCTAAGATTCACTAAAATAAGGAAAGTTTCACAAGAACTGTAGCTTGCATTTAAGTTAATATAAACTATCAAGACAAAATATTAATTACATCATTATTTTCTATAGGATCTTATTTCATAACATAAATTAGAAAAAGGAATTAAGGATACCTTAACTTGAGTCTTCCTTCCTAAACAAATATTTGTCTGAGCAAAGTTAGAAATATGGTAGCATTCTTTTTTATTGCCCTTAAACACTTACCCTAGTAAAAACTGAGGCAGTTCTACTTTAATGTTTTTCTCAAATATTTCATTAAAAAATTCAACAAGAAAATGTATTAGAAAAAATTAGTATGTGCGACAGACTTTTTAAAATATGATGCAGATATCTCTTTGGCATAATTGAAAAATGGCCATTATTCTATGTAAAATTAAACTTATGAAATGATGCATTTTATTCCCTTTAATATATTTTATATAAGGTTAGATATAATTTTAGACGTAATTAAAATAAATTTTATTGTGAAATTTTGAAACATAATAGAATTTAAATCTGAATTTTTGCAATTTTGTTTTTAGTGGAATAAAATTATGGTAAATTTTAATAGATAATGCTAGTTTTTCTGTTCTTTAGAATTTTTTGTTCTATAAAGAAACTGGGCTAGTATTATCAAACCCTTTCATAAGGAACGAAATAAATTCATGTACACAAGAATAGCTATTGTTTATTCGCTTCTTTCCTTTAAAGTTTGATACATATATTAGTCTAAGATATCTTGGAAGAAGTTGATAAAAAGAACGGTGTTTCCTGAAAGGATTTTAATCTAGAGGAAATGTGGAATTCTTTTGATGAGTTAAATATTAAGATATGTAGAGATTAGTCAAGATGAAGATATATGCAATTTAAAGCCCTTATTTAGAAAGAATAAACAAATATATGAAATATTTTTAGGGATTATGTTCAAAATATTATATCAGATAAAGGTTTTATATATATAATCATGTGTTTAAAAATAAGTGCGCAGTTTAAAACTCATAAATTCTTCAGTCAAAATTAAAAAACATGAAACAATACCATTTCAGAGAGGTAATACTTTCCAAAATCTTTTGCTGATCAAGTATACTGCCAAGCGTTGCGTTTTATCGGTGAGCCAAGTGCCATTAAAATTTATACGGACCTATAAAGATTTTTGAGTCGCCTTGGAACTTCTCCAGAAGTTGACAAGAAAATCTTTTCCAAAACTCAAATAAAATCCAAACTTTCACAATCATTTCAGCTACGAAAGTTGTGGGTACTTATAACAATTCTAGAGCACATTACATTGCCGAAATAAAACATTTAAAAGCTCGTTAAAATAACAGTCTCCCCCAATTTTTTTTTCAACAGATTTTCAATTTTATATTATTTTAACTTCAAGTAAATATTTTATCTAGTGTAAGTGAAATATTATTCCCGAAATTATTCTTAAATGCATTCCTCTTGTGAAGGTTTTTTTTTTTCTTTCGAATGTGGCTTTCAAACTCTATGAATCAAACGGTCGGCATTAAATCTATTTAAGGAAAGATGGAGTAAGCTATTCATTGCATCCTCTTTTAATGTTGTAGTAAGAAGTTTTAAAAGATAAGGAAAACTGCACATCTGTTTGATTTGAAAATTAAACCTGAATTAAATTTTAGATTAGATATTTTAATGAAATAACTAGTTTTTAATAATTTTTATTTATCAGTTATATATAAGTTGGAAATCAATTATTTATTGTATTTTTAATTTTAGAATGACTTCGTCTACATTTGTAATTATCTTTAGATTTTTAAAGTCAACGATTCTTTGAAAATTTTTATTATTTTTAAAACACGATGGTTAGTAATTATTTTCATAATGATTTGAATGCATGATTCTTACATAACTAAGGAGAAACATAAAAATAAGTGCGTCTGATTTCTCACGAATTATTTGAATTATTTTATGATTCCCTAGTAATAAGACTAGTCGTTGTTGTTGTTGCTAATCCTCTGGCATCCTTATATAAATTCAGATGAGATCATGAGGTTTTCTTTTTTTTTTTTGGGGGGGGGGGCTAATGTCCCTGGGAGCTGACGACATTACACCCCAGTCCGGTGTACATATGAATACAAGGAAATAGAAACACACAAATCACACAGTCACAGAATAATTTTATTAACAAACGATGACACCTGCGATGAACGATGGGTTGCAGCTCCCCTTTTTCAGACGGAAGACTGACCGGTTCCCTAGTATACAACCAAGTCTTATGCGGGAATTGAACCAGCGCCCCCAGCGTGCAGGCTGATACCTTAACCACTTAGCCACTGGGCGACAGATCCACGAGGTTGTTGACTCTAGCAAAATCAAGTTCAAAAAGAGGGTTTGGCATAATATCTTCTCTGGTAAGGCCCGGACACTCCAAAACGTGCTTCGGGGAGCCCTGCCGGACACGGCACTTAGTGAAAATAGAAAAGACCTTCTTCCCCCTTTAAAAGAAAGGCTCCTGAGGTGTCCACTAGCAAGTCTAAACAGTGCAGTTTGCGAGCTTCTAGCACATTTTAGGAAAAGAGGAGTGCCAGGACGACTCCTCTTGTGCCAGTGATGGGTAGGGGAAGAGTCAGCAAAGAGATAATATAAGGGGCCTTTCTTACGGAATATTGTTCATGATAAGTGAGAGAAGTGCTAGAGAATAACGTATTCTCACAGCCCTCCTTAGCCAATTTGTCTGCAACCTTATTGCCCTGAATATCCACATGGGAAGGAATCCACTAAAGGTCAACAGCAATCAGACTAGTAGCTCATCTTTATTAAATACAAGATAATTGAAACTTCTCACTAATATAGAATTTTTTATTTTTTTTATTTTTTATTTATTAATTTTCAAAATGAGATGCTGGCATTACAGTCTAGTTTAAATTTTTGAATTCAGACTGAAGTCCCTCCCATACACTCCCTTTCTTTTAAAAGCTGCGCTTAATAAGCATTATTATCAGTTAATCGAGAACAAATAGGGTTTGTTAAAATTTTGTGACCCCTTTTCATTACATAAATAGGCTAAAGTGAAAATAACAAAATAATTTTTCCCCTTTGGCAAACTGACTACTGACAGGACATAATAGCTCAGGTTTTAGTTTAGAATCTGGGATGCTTAAGGGGGAACCCTCTGCGTCTAAGACGACCGTGTCTAGTCTTGACTGAAAGAGGAAAGAATATCAATGAGTCAAGTTGAAAAATATAGGGTTATTATAGGTATGGCTAATGGAAATAAATATATTTTAGACCGATAAATATGATCTCACTTTTCGGAGGGAACAATTATAGGGTTATATATTGACTCTGTACAGTATTTCAGACATTAGGATATCGGTATACCTTCCCATAAATTGTGTTCTTGATTCTTCTCTTGACCACTTCCTTTTTTCCCATCTATGGAAATATTAGGATTGAGGGAAATGTAAGGAAGGTAAAATGAGGGAAATGTAATTAATGGATTAAATATTTTATTTCAGCAGCTTATCGAACAGCTTTCCAGAGTCCTGTAAGGGTTTTGGGACGACGTTTGGATAATGCAGATTTTAAAAGTCCGAAAGCACAAAAATCCATAGGTGATACATCGGGAGATTTAGTAGGGATATCATTGAAGGGTATGGCCTTGATACCAGTTTTTTGTTCCATTTCTTTTAGGAAATTTACAGTGGATTTTGATGTGTGACTGCTAGCTTAGTCCAGATGGAGTCTCACAGATTGATGGCACTGTGGGTAAAGTGATGGTATTTCATTCAGAAAAATTGGCGATAAAATATGTTCCTGATAGTATTTGGAGTTAATCTTGACATTTTTTTCCACTCTCTTTATTTTTAACTTGCCATTATAAGAAAAATCAGCAACAATCATGAATCCCTTAGAAAAACTTTCTTTCGATTCTTTGAACCATGTACTTAAATTTTTTCTCCCCTTTTATGATAATAAATGACTCTTTTTTTTGTTGCAATCATTTAAATACACCCATGATTCATCTATTGTGACAATTGTTTTCCATTTTTCTTTCGATAAGTGTTTCTCATATAGAATTCTGCAGCGTGTCCTGCGTTCAGCGATATGATTTGGAAGAAGACGATGCACACTGCGTTTTTCCGCTTTCTTAAGATTTAAATCAACGTCTATCATTTTTTTTTACAGTGGTCACCGATCATTTTAATGATTTTGCAATTGCACTTTGACTAGGGGGATTTTCTTTTAACATTAAACAACGTACCTTTGCAATAGTCGAAGATGTCCGTTTTTTCCTTGGATGCTTGTTTGGAATTTTTGTCCCCCTTGAGGCTCGAATTTGACGTTTTTTTTTCCTTTCTTGCTGACGATATTACCTATCAACGCTTTAGATATCACAAAACCATGACTCTCACATCGTTTTTGGATAACGGAGTATGCATATTTCTCTTCGGAAAAAGCATAAATGTAGCCTTCGAACCACTGCTTTGTTAAAAACGCCATTTTGAATAAAAACAAAAATTTCAAGCCGCAGACGATAATTTTGACTTTTAAAAACATAGTACAATGCAATTATTTCTTTTGCAGCAAACGATTTTTTATTACCGCTTACCAAAATCGTCTAAAATATGTGCGAATAACCTCTGTAGTATAGATAATTGTAGACATTTGAAATCAGCATTAAACTGAACGTACCAGTCTATTTTTCACCGAACAGCTAAAGACTGTAGTAACGGCTTGAATCACAGACCTCAGAATTCTGAGAAAGCCCATCTGACAAAAAGGATTCACACTAAAATATATATTGATTGAAAAGTGAAAACAAACCTGTCACTTTCCCAGGCGCATAATGTAATTGATAGAAGCGCTCTCTGAAAATATATGCTTATAAAGATTTGTTTTTGATCAGACTGTCAACCAGAGTTTTAATATTTGCTAATTAATTAATGTAATAAATGTTCTGCAGTTGCAGATACACAATCAGTAAGAGTATTTTTTAACGTAATTTGCCGATATGAGTAACAGTTAAAACAGAAACGCATATAAGATAAATTCATATCATATTCTAATTGTATTATGGTTCTCTTTATATTTCTACTTTTTTCATTATTAATTGCAATTAAGGCTATATGTTGTAAATTAAATCGAGTTTATGACTTACACTTCAGTTTTTCCTATGTGACTAGAAGCTCTAGGAAAGTTTGAAGGGAATCTGTTTCCAAGCACTGAATAGTGCACAGGAGAAATATCTGTCTTTAATAAGTTCAATGCAGGAAAATCTTAATGTGGATCAAGATATATTTCTCAACATAATTAGAAAAAAATAACAATTTTGCTTCAAGTGCATTTTCTTTAATGAGGGAGGTAAGATCATCTCATTTTAATTAATTGAAGCTGAATAATTGCTTCCTAGAAATACATTTAGCAAATCATTTAATAATTAATAGAATAGACAAAGAACAACACAAATTAGTTCTATAAACTCTATAGTTTAGGAGTTTTACAAAATAAGATAGAAATATAGCAACATAAAACTTATCATTTACACAATTTATATTGGTTCGCTCTCTACTACGTGTAATTTGTATCAGTAGAACGGGTGAATACAGAACAATTTTCAAGTGACGTGAAAAGGTAGAGGCTTCAGAAAGTACCTTTTTGCCTTTTAGTTCCATTATTTACGTTAGATTAAGAGTGAAATAGAAAACTACAACAATGGCTGACCAAAAATCATTCTTACTGAGGAAATAAATTTTATGATAGTAAACAGTTTTACCCCTATAAGTGGACCACTATAAGTGGACAGTCGTTTTTTATTTAGGACCAAATAACACTCCATCTAATGATATCTAATACCCTAATTAAATATATCATGCATCATTAATTACAGAACTTAAATCGCCTATGGTTAGAATATCGACATTAGAGTTGTCTTTAATTTCAGTTATTTGATTAATTCAATTAATTCACTCTACTTGTCATGATGATTCCCATTTCATTTCATTGGCTATAAACTGTCCAGAAACGTATGATATACTTGCCTGTGACCACGTTGTTATTTAGTATCTCATTTTAGTATCGCATAATATATACCTTTATAGATAAGTTTCGCTTCTCTATTTTACTCTGTTTTCTTGTCGTAGGAGTATATGATACTAAATACATCATATCATAGTCCCAGCTATGCCTGAAATTAATATCTAAGCATTAGGTACATGTACTGTCACGAAAACAAATAGTTCATAGACTTTGGCAACAAAAATAGTCAAGCTATCTCTGAAAGAGAAATATAAATGTTTACTAGAGTCAGAGACTAACATCTAATACTGCCGTTTCTTACGGGAAAAACACATTGATTCGAGAAATCTTCGGGGTAATTGTCCGTGACTCTCTGACCCAAATCAAACTTACCCTATTTTCTTCCAGCACGGAGAATAAACACACGCCGGCCAGGAATTCGCTTCCAGATTGTGTTTTTGTTACCTTCACAAAATACTGACCGAAAGCAGTAGAGATATATATTAGGAAAATAATATATTCTCGCTATGAGAAGAAAAAAGATATTTCTCTGAAGTATTTTGCTTGCGTGGCGGATTTTTTATTCTTTCCCTTTCCTCGCATTCTTTATTTTTTTCTTTCTCTTTTGCAGCTTTGCGTTGCTTTTGTGGTGCTAAAGCGATGCATTAAATGAAACCATTCTTTACTCTAAGAAAAGAGACAGAATTCAGAAAAAATATATATAGGGTTGATATTGAAAATAAAATTGAACTTTTATGTGCTGTTCGCATGGGACTGGTGACGAACGCAGAAGCATTAAGAGGAAAATTCTCTAAATAAATATATTGGATACAATATTTAAATTTTTTTATTATATATCCGGGCTAAAAGTATCCAAAAGTCATGGCTTATTTTTACGGAATTAGAATTTTTAAATAAAATATTTAAATAGAAAGAATATCTCACCAAGTTTAAATATCAGTCATAGATTTCAATCACAGTATCATAGATTTCGATGTGTGCACCTTTTGTAGCACGACAAACATCTAAATGGTAACCCAGTTTTCTCCAAGAGTTTCGAAGCATATCAGGAGTTATTACACGAATTGCTTGAATGATACGTTGTTCAACTCATCCACAGTATATTTTTTTTGTTTATACCCAACGGATTTAGAGAATCCCCAAGAAAAAAGTCTAATAACTCCGGATATGCTACGAAACACTTGGAGAGAAATGGATTATCATTTATACGTTAGTCATTCTGAAAAATGTGTACACATCGACATCTATGATACTATGATCGAAATCTATGATTGATATTAAAATTTGGTGAGATGTTCTTTCTATTTAAATAAATATTTTAAAATTCTAATGGGTAGTTCCGTAAAAAAATTTCACAACTTTTGAATATCTTTAGCCCAGACATCCTGCATATGAATGCGTGCATATTAGCTCTTTAAACTGCATTATATCAATCACAAGAGTTTACGGAACGGACTATTAAAACGGAAATGTACCGTAATGTATCGCAATATATTGAAGAAAAATGAAATTTCCGTATAAGAAGGATGAAAAAGCAGTAGTATATCAAAGCACTTTTCAATCAAAAATTACAATCACTAAATATTACATTTTACGCTTTTCTACATTTCATAACAATTTTATAACAACTAGAGCCAGTAAAAGCCATATAACTAATGAAATTGAGTTCGAACAAAAAAATACCTTATTGTTTCTCTATAATGTGTGAAATAAGCACTTAAAAATTTTTGGGCGTGAAACTGCAGCTTACTTCAGGGAGCTATGAGTTTAAGAAAATGTGTCGAAATGATGGTCACCCGCGGACCGCAAAGAGAACATTTCCGTAGCCTACTAAAAGGGAGAAAAAAAGCAACGAAGAATATGAGATGCCAACAAAAAATGGAAAAATAACAGAAAAATAAAAATAGAGGGGGAAAAAGGTGGTAAAGGGCAGAATATAACGAAATAACAAAAAAAAATAGTAGACAAATATAAATAAACTAGCTGAATACCCGTGCTTCGCTACGGAGTACATTCAAATTAAATACAACGGTCAATGTATGCAATTAATAACCCCCCCCCCCCAAAAAAAAAATAAATAAATAAATAAAATATATATATATATATATTTATAAAAAAATCGTAACGGATATTTTTATAGACAAAATAGTGTAGAAGAAAATATTCAAATTAAATCTAATAGAACATACTAAAGAATATAGTACAGTTAATATAGTACAGTTTGAGGAACTTTTTTTTTTACATTTTTAAATATTTTTTTGGATAATGTCCAATCGTCTGCCGCATTAGCAAGAATTTTTTTTTGTCTACTTTGTTGTTATGCACGTGACGCAAAATTAGTTTAAAGAATCACAAAAAGAAAATAAAACCACGTGATTAGCATTTAATAAATTAAATTCTAAAAATTAATCTTTAAAAATTCCCCAAAAATCATGAAGGTAAAGATTCGAAAAAGATTTCATTTTAAAGGAATTTGTATGATCTTTCTCGTGATATAAATTTTATAACCCTCGAATTATTATTTTAAATGCAAAATTTAAAGAATGTTATAAAAACAGTTTAAAAATTTAATTTAAAAACTCTAAGAAGATTTTTCCAAAAATCTCTCTTAGTGCACCCCTACACTATATGAAGAATCACCATGCAAAATTTCAGCCCTTTAGGTCATTCCAACGGTTTGGTCTTTGCGTTATATGTCAGTCAGTCAGTCCGTTACGGAACTGTTTTATATATATATATATATATATATATATATATATATATATATATATATATATATATATATATATATAAATATAACCAAAATAAAACAAATATAAACAAAATAAATGAATAAACAGAAGTATATAGTCATTTATACGATAAAGTAATGCATAAACTATAATGTTGCATGAAATAACATGCAGTATGTTAACTGCCCTATACGTCATTCATGAACTTCATTTGTAATATCTTTATAAGTAAATACAAATAGGTAAAATAGATAATATTTATGAAAAAGTAGCGAAAAGGAAAATTAAATGTTTTTGAGTGTTGCTTTAAATTAAAATAGGAATTAAATAACATTTTAAGAATTGAAATATTTTAAAAGGAAATAGATAAAAACTTCGATGAAGCTGTCCTTTTATAACGGATAAATTGCTAATTGACGTCTAATAAAATTAATCATTACACTAAACAAATTATAATGAATTAGCAATAGAGTTTTTGTTTTTTTTCGACAATTTCATTGACGCATAAGGAATTTATTTAATAAAATAAGCACATGATATATTTTATATCGCATAACATTATGATACATATTTATCCCAAAATGGGTCATAATCCAGAAAAATCCTGAAGTGTTTTCCGTCAATAGGAATATTTCCCGTATTTCTTCCTTATTTTCGCAATTTATGGTCGAATTAACACAATCAGAACTTGACACGGAAAACTGAAAAAGAAAAAAAAAGATTCCTGCTCCTTTAGTCGTGAAAACGTGACAAATATTTGATGATATTCTCTCGCCTAACCATTCTGATATAGGCATTTGGCAAAGATCCAGTGCATTCTTTCTCCGTTTACATCAAATGCATTTTAACTTAGAAATGGAATGGTATGAACAGATTCCAGACATTACCCTTTCAGACATAAATGATAATAAAAGTAATGCCTGTTCTAAATCACGATGTTTGACAGTCATTAAAGATCTCAACAGCATCCGTATATGATGCCAGGAAATATCAAAATGAGAATCTAATAAGATTAAAGAAGAAAAATTTCTGGAATGTGTTAGTTCGGTTGTGACCTTTTATTACATTACTATTTATTGGAATGCATTAATTTTTGTCTTGCGTAAATATTGCTTAGCATATATATTTAGGCATAAATGAATCTGGAGTGAAGCGATTTAAAACTTGTGTTTTAAACAACAGTTTACTGCCAAATTTCATACAATTAGAAATATTGCAAATGTCCTTGTGTAATAAGACAAACATTATAAAATTCCTACTGAATATATTATTGCACAAGCCTACATTAGTTTTATAAAGCAATATGGCTGTATTAAACATAACTGGACTACTTTTACGAGCAAATAGTTACAACTTAATCATGGTAAATATAACATATCATTTCTATGTTACAAATAAAGCTAGAGAGTAGTACTTCATTTCTGAAGAGTTTAGAAAAAAAAGTGTATTTCAATTCTTGGTAACTAAATCCGGATTTACATAAGTATATATGTAACAGACCAATAGAAAGAGCGTGAGAATTAGATTTCTCAACAAAGCACCGGTTTTTGATTAGCAGGAAAAATATAATTTTCATTCATATTTTTATTATTGTGGACCGTATGGATTAGCTAGAATTGTATATATTTCTCTACGTAAAGTTTCCTTATCACACATGGCTGTTTTATATTTAATAAAAGAGAACTTGCCTATATAGAACATAACATGATCTATATTTTAAGCATTCACCCCTAAGAACTTTGAACCGAAACACTAATAGGACCACAACTCCTTAAGAATCTGGAGCATTGAAATTTTCAAGGGTTGCTAAATTTTTGTCATATCAACACCCGATATTTTATTCAATGTGGTAAGCATAACATAGGTTAACTGTATAAAAATAATTATGAAAACGGTCGGTCGCTGCGCTGAATAATAAAAAACCAGTTCGTTCATCCTTTAAAATAAAACTCTTTTATGTACCTAGCTGTAGGTTAAATGCTTCTTTATACACAACAAAGTTTTTGTAGCATGTTTGTTTTTGTTCAATTTCAGTTATAAAATCTCTCAACGTTACATGTTACAACGTTACATGTCTCAACGTTACATGTCTACTCACAGTAGTCGGGTAGATTACTAAGCGTTTCATCAATGCACTGAAGCACAAGATACCGAATCTTGATAATCAGTGAGCAGTTATTTATATCACGAAATAACAACTTATATCACTAGTTAAAAACAATTTTTAAGCGAATGAAAAAAATTTATAGCAGACTGTGTTAACGAAACTGATTTTTCTTCCTGTGGATTGAATCATATTTAAGTCATGGAACTAAATATTTTTATTCTTTCAGTCAGAAAAATATATGAGGTGTAAAAATTCATTTTTTTATATTTAATTTTACAAATTATTTACTTTTGCTAATTATTTACTTTAATTAATTATTACTTTTTACTAATTATTACTTTTACTAATTTAATTTTACTAATCAGTCGTAACATATTTTTCAACTAGTTAGATGAATTTACTTATGTTTATAACCTTTAATAATTCCAAATTGCTTTACGAAGAGATAAGAAAATGCATGTGCTCACATTATTATTATAAAATTAAGAAGGTATAACGTTTGAAAAATGTTTTATCCCAGCATACTATGTGATAAATTCCATCATAATGTTTGTCTCGGAGAGTTTGTGAAATATATGAAAGGAAAGATGGGAATCCCAGTTTTCACTTGACTGTACTAACATGAAATATTCTGCTAAAACAATTCTGAATTATGTTACTACAAGGTTATACCCGTTTTCAAATGCCCGTCGGAAACTTTTGAGTTATTCTAACACATTGTTACCTCCTTTAGGAAAAGCGGAATAATTTGCACATCCTATTGCTGAAGTACATTGCTGGACCGAAGCTTTTTATTTATATAATAGACTTGGTGCTAGGTACCTAGAACGCCCCTAAATATCCGGCATTTTCATTGGAATAGACTAATATTGTTTTTAGCTTGATTAATGGTGTTAATTGAAGACTGGGGAGCATTATCAAAGAGTTATATGGGGTAATAATAAGATATAAGAGTATTATGTTTATATGGGATAATGCCGAGAACGTAACGTAATAAATAAATTATATATATATATATATATATATATATATATATATATATATATATATATACAGTAAAATATTGAGTATAATACGCACATTTATTTTGCATTTTAGTCCGCAAAAATGAAGGTGAACATTATACTCGTGTACAGAAAGATGTAGTTTTAAACATTGAATAAACGATAAACAATAGATAGCTGTATTCTTTTGAAATTTCTTAAGACTGATATTATGACAGTATTGATTGTTTTTAATTAAAAATTAAAGTATTTTTTGCTACCGAATTTCACGTTTTCGTTTGTTTTTATTACAATTTTTTTTTTATGTTAGCAAGTATTTGTGTGATTTTAAAATAAAATTCTGAAAAGTTGTGGGTACGTATTAAAGTCGAATTTTCATATTTTTCCGAAAATTTCGAACAAAATCAAGTATGAGTATTATACAAGTGTGCGTATTATAGTCAAGATTTTTCGGTATATGAAGTGGGATGGGCATGAAAGTAATAATTTTAATTAAACTGACACTATATTAACTCACATACCAAATAAATAGTTTTGTTATAGCTACAATTATTACGCGATCATCGTATCATTTATTATTTAGACGACCTGGTTTACTTACTCGAGCAACATGCGTGTGTGTGTGTTATCTATATATATAAAACAGTTCCGTAACTGACTCATTCACTGACTGACATACAACGCACAGTTCAAACCGCTGGACCTAAAGGGCTGCAATTTTGCATGGAGATTCTTCTTATATTGTAGGGGTGCACTAAGAAAGATTTTTCAAACATTCTTCTTAGATTTTTTTAAATTAAATTTTTAAGCTCTTTTTTTAACTTTTTTTACGTTTGCATTTAAATTAATACTTTGAGGGTTATAAAATTTATATCACGAGAAAGATCATAAAAATTCCTTTAAAATGAAATTTTTTTCGAATCTTTACCTGCAATTTCTGATTTTTGGTGAATTTTTAAAGATTATTTTTTAGAATTTAATTTATTAAATGCTGATCACGTGATTTCTTTTTCTGGTACTTTATATAAATTTATCGTCACGTGCATAACAACTAAATAAACAAAAAAAATTTTTTTCCTTGCTAATGCGGCAGACGATTGGACAATATCCAAAAAAATATTAAAACACAGTAAAAGAAATGTTCTACAAACTGCACTATATTAACTGTAGTATATTCTTTAGTATTCTTTATATTAGATTTAATTTGAATATTTTCTTCTACATTATCTTATCTATAAAATTATCCTTTACGATTTTCTTATAAATATTTATATATATATATATATATATATATATATATATTTTACATCAATTGTATACATTGATCGTCGTATTTATCATATAATATATATATATATATATATATATATATATATATATATATATATATATATATATATATATATATTTGGCAGGAATTGCATTCATTGACCGTTGTATTTAATTTGAATATACTCCATAGTACGGGTTTTCAGCTAGTGCATTATAAAATACATAAAATATGAAGTGGGAGGGGCATGAAAGGAATAATTTTAATTACACTGACACTATATTAACTCACATACCAAATTAATAGTTTTGTTATAGCTACAATTATTACGAGATCATCGTATCATTTATTATTTAGACAACCTGTTTTACTTACTTGAGCAGCATTCGTTTAATTATCTCGGCAGCCCGAAACGATTTGTGTTAAGAAATCCCTCCAAACCTCAGAAAAGACTCACAAAGCCACAGGCGCTAAATAAATAAAACAAGAAAAGTTTCGTGTTCGCAAGCTACTCGAGGAAGACATTACTTCTCTCCTCTGGTCACAAATATATTATTAGGGAAGAAATACGACTAGTCTAGTTCTTCTGTGTTATGATCGTAACGAAAAAAAAAACATTTCGGTGGCAAATTTCTACCCAACTTGGGTTTATTCTCTAAGGTGATACAAAACAAAAACTGTGTCTGTTGGGGTCAGAGACTTAGTGGAAATAGCCTTAAAGATTTCCTAAATCAATGCATTGTTTCTGTAAGAAGAATTTGTGTTTGTGGATGGTTGTGACCAATCGATTTTTATGTTTCTTCTGCTTGGTGTTTTATCATTGAATATTTTTTATTGCATTGCTTTCATTTTTATACATTTTTTTGCGTACAACTGCTATAAGACAACTTTAAGATAAGAGGTGTCTTAATAGTTAAGTAAACAAATATCATTACGGGGATAAGGGACCTACAACCTCCTTTTTAAGACAAAATATTTTACGCTATATGCAAAATGAGAATAATTAATATTATTTTTTTAATTTCATTGTAGACACTTAGAATTCACAAATAGGTATTTTATGGAAGAATAAGGCCTGTTTATCAAAAAATTGTTCAAATTTCTAGAAATTTTCAAAATGCTCTATGCGCATGCCTTTTCTGCTGTTTTCGTCCAAATTTCTCACGATTGTTTATTGAAGTGTTTCCATAATACTGTGCATCATTCTTTGAAACCCCAAATATTTTTGAAATTCATACATCACGAAGTAAAGCAAAACTTTAAACATAATAGGCAGATAAAAAAATAATTATGTATATGTTTAGTTTCATACAATAAAAAATCAATGCTCTATTATGTTTATATATGTACAGTAAACTTACAATAAAATATTAAGGTTTTTAAATGATTTGAATTGCCTATGGAGCATTTTGAAAAATGCTAGCATTTTTTTAAACATTTTTCGAAAAACAGGCCTTCTTCTGCCCAAAAAATATTCATTTTGAATTCTAAGGACTTTAGTGTGGTTAAAAAAATATTGCAAATTGTTCTCATTTTGTAAATAGAGTTAAAAATGGAAATTTAAAAAAATTGAGTTTGAAGGTTCTCTGTCCCCTTAAGATAATAGAGCCGTGTTACGTTAAGTTGGCGATGGATTTGGTGACTTATTTTTGTCACCAAATTTGGCGATATGGCACCAAATGGTCGCCAACTTGCCGTCTAGATCTTTCTGTAAACTTCTAGAGATATGTAGCTGGCTGACAGATAGGGGGTACATTGGAAGTCTATAAATATACTTGACATTGACATTGGAAATCAGTTCAATTTCTACTGAGAATGAATGTGTTGAAAGTGCGTTAGGCGTGTATTGTATTGAAGACTCTGGTATCCCGACTTGTGTTTTTAGAATTTTCTGCTGTAAAGAAGACCATTGTTACGTGTTTTCTGTTTTAATTTGTGTATGCGTCTGAAAAATTTACAAAATAATAAATTTTATGTTTGTGTAGTTTCTGAAGACATTTTATTCAGTCCTAACAAACCAAGAAAAAAAGGAACTATATATATATATATATATATATATATATATATATATATATATATATATAAATTTTCAGAAGTGAGATAGGGGAAAATTTTCTTACAGTCATGGTTATAAGTATTATGTTGTTTGTATAGTTCACTGGATAAACAAGATCATGATGTGAAATCAACAAAATTTGATTCCAGCAGGAAAACCGAGCACTACATTCTTTGTTTTTCGAAAAATTTCCTTAAATATATTTTCTCAATTCCAGTTTTCATGTTTACGACATAAGAACCATATTCAATTTAACTTTGGATATTTATATACCCCAATAACTATCACCAAACTATTCTGATCTCAGGAATTACGACCTGAATCCTTAGTGGTTTTTACTCATATAAGATTACTGGTAAATCATATTCAGAAGACAGGGGCTTACTTTATGGATAAAGCAATGCGCGGTTTCAATAGGAAATTCGGGCTTTTCCTTAATATTTTCAATCTATATGTATAGTGAAGCAAAACTAAATTTTTTTTATCACTTCTTTCTTTTTATTTAAAATTTAATATTTGATATTTAATGGAAGTCAGAAAGGAATTTATTTCGTAATTATTTTGTCAAGAGCTGCGTCGAAATTAATGATACACATTTAAAAATCAAATATAAAAAAATACGAGTTTGGGATGATTAGGCTTCAAAATATCTTAGCTTATCTGTTACTAAAGTCTTATTTAAACGGAATCAATTTATTTTTACTACAATCACCAAATTGGTATGAATTAGAATTGTTCACTCAGGCATAATTTTAATAATATTTTTGCAATATACATTGCATTCTGATTTTAAAAATAATATGTTAGTTTAAGGACATTAAGCATTCTAAAGAGTGTTTACTTTTAAATTTCAGTAAGTTTTATATCTTTAAATATCTGGAAAAATAAAATGCAATGACAATGTAAATATGAATCGCTGGATGTATTGTTAAAGTTAAACAACATGTAAAATGTAAAAATTCTCATAATTGGATCAAGTTTATTGTTAGCAATATTTACTCATTTTGTTCTGAACTATCACGATGAGGAACATAAAAAAGGCTACAAATAAATGAAAAAGATATTTAAACTTTACAAAGGGCATGCTCCTATTGTTGATTTAAGCAGGAATTTTATAAGTTTTATTGCAGTAACTTTAATATCCTAGTAAACACGAAATTTAAAATTTTAATAGTTTTTCCTATTGTTAGCAGACTTTTAAACTGATTATATTACAGAGTAAGGTCTTTTTAAAATTTTCTTTACGGATTTAAAGTTACATTGATTTGATTACTCTGTAACTAAATCTTCTCGTAAATATATGAAGTAAGGAAAGTAAAGAAAAGCTTTGGGTAATGTATTCCCTTGAGAGTTTTAGCTGTAAGAAATAAGTTGAAGATTTAAATCATAAGACATTTAGTCATAAAGTATACATATTAGGGTGGAGCGCTCGTATAGGGAAAAATTTTTTTTTCAAATTTTCATTTCTAATAGTGATAAAAGTTTGACCTACCTATAGAGAAACAAAAAATATGTTAAAATTTTTTTATTAATATTTTCCTTTTGCCGGCGCATTTGCTTTGAAAATTTACATTTTTGCTGGCATGCAGATGAAACTTGAACGAGGATATTGTTATAAATTCTATATAAACTATTAGTTATTAAGAATAAAACGACTCACAAGGAAAAAAAGATTATTAATTTAATAAAAAAGCTTCACTTAAAAGATAAAACTTATATAAAACTAGTCAAAGGATACTTTAAAATCACGTTTGGTGTGGAATTTGGGCATCAATTTTCTTGACTCAATTTTGGAATTCATGAGACCTTCTCGGGACTTTTTATCACATACCTGCATAGAAACCTCCGTTAGTGTCTTTACTGAACGTTCTATGGCTTGGGTAATACATGGAAATCTTAGAAAAGGTTTCTTTTCACTTCCTTTTGTTTCCAACATCGAGAGCAAATTTTCCTCCTAGACGTCTCTAAGAATGGGAGGTTGGAAATACTTTTGCTGCCAATCTATAAGGTCTGTGTAAAATTTGGCATTAAGATTTATTTTAGGGACCTCAAAAACACGAGGAAACAGTCCATGATGAATCGTGTGTCTTGCTTTAAAGATTTGTCTAGCAGCAAGTTCACGAACGTGTTTTTCAGGATCTGAGAGCATCGATAATAGAACATTCTCAAGATGTGCAAAGAAGCTGTTCCTCTGAATGACAGGATCTACTACTTCTTTTAGTTGAGGTGGAAGGTATCGAGAATCTGAAACCAATTTCTAAAAATGTCTAGACCCATCTTTGCATGACGGATGCATTTTAATTTGGAACCAAACAGGCGCGTAAACTCTAACAACAAACGTGGCAAGATGTTTAAGATTTTCAGACGGTTTTCTCGTCGAAATATATAGCCTTAATATCCTGTTGGCTTTCGTTAACGGTCGAGCATGCGCCATTTTACCTGGAGCTCTGAAGCACAGATGCACTCTGATGATATCCGACTGAATATCCGGCAATATGCTTTCTATCTTTCCATACTGTACAACCTGATTGTTTTCACGTTTTTCTAGTAATCTTCCAATAGTACCAGGATAGGAAGTAGGCCGAGTATTTTCGCCATCTAAGTATTAAAACAGGTTTCTTAAAGGCAATTCGTGTGTAAAAGGCATATGATTCACTGTAAAGGCTGATTCAATCGTTTTTCTAACAACCTTATAACACCACCTTTTTTTCCTGTATTTGTAACTGTTCCATCACATCCGTCCGCTACAGTTTCTCTCATTGAAATGGTTTTAGAAGAAAGCAAGTCACATATAGCAAGTTCTATGCTTTTAGCTGCCCCAGTACTTGGGACAGCGTAGCCGACATGAACAGAGTTTGGTTCCTTGATAACTGAAATGTGTTCTTCTACCATCACTTGACGGTATTTTTTGACACCTATTTTCACAGTCTTTAATACTTTATCCTTTCTAACGTCAAAGAAAAAAGCTGGAACACTGAAAACTCGATGTTTAGCCAATATTTCTGTGAGTTCTTTTGCTCTCTCATGGCGCAATTTTGATCTGTCTATTATTTCGACATCTGGTTTAATGTCATGAAGAACTGCAGACGCGATTACTGCATCATATCCATCAGATAGGTCATATAGATCACATGTTTTTGACAAACACGGCAAGCTGAGATTTGATTCTTTTGGAGGCACTTGGAGCTTTGAAGAACACGGTTCAAAATTATCGCCTATATCAATTGTATCTTCTGACTCCTCCGATATAACAGAGCTCCATGGAGAAAGTTCTGTATTCTTGCGTTTCTCTGTATTGGCCACAGAAGCATAATATAGTTCTAACTTTCTATTTCTACCATTCCATTTTTGTATTTTTTTCGTTTGTGAAAATTCTATACCACCAATAATCATTTTTCTTTCAGTCCTCTTATCAGTCAAAAAAGTTAGTTCTTCTTTCCTAACTTTTGTTCCTTTTGGACACTTACATTGCAGAAAATCTTTGCACTTACAAGAACATATATCAAATATTTTGTTACTACGGGTATGGAAATCTTCTTTTTTATCGTCAGTAAATCGTTTCCAAGTCTGTATCAATTTTTTATATTTCGAATAGTAAGCTTTTGTCAACTGTAAAATGCGGGTGTGGGATACGATTGGAATTGAAGCTTTTTACCATATAGTTTCGATTATTAGCGCAACAATTTCCGCAATATGTAAAACAGCTGGCTCCCTTCGAGTATCCGATTTAAGCTGTAGCTGAAATCTTACAAAATTATAAAATTTCATGACCTCCTTATACGTAGGTAACCTATTACCTTTCATCTCTTCAATGGAGCCAAAAATTCAAGAACTACATGCTTTTCTTGTTTTATCCATATTCAACTCTGTAACAATAGGCAAACGAAACTCTAGTTACGACCAAACTGTGAACAATAATCGTTGAAAATCACTGATTCTGACCAAAGAAGTGTGTATGACGCGTGTACTTACACATGCGCACGGCCAGAGGAGTAATGACCGCCCAAAGACATTGACCCGAAAACACATATATGATTGCAAAAAAACCACTCTTTGGCTACTTAATTGATTTTTGCTTTCTCGCTCTTTCGCGGTTACAAATGATATTGCAAAGAGAAATTGGATCGGATTCGGAGAAATTCAAATCAAATGCGCCGGCAGACAAACTCAAAATAAATTTAAAATATTTTAGGACACTCTTTTTGATCGATTGGGTCAAATTATTTTCGCTATTAGGAAAGAATTTGGCAAAATTGCATTTTTCGCTCCACCCTAATACATACACTGCTGGCCACTGTAAATGCAACACCCTGAAGGAAACATGCAAATAACATGAAATTTACAACATGCATTAGCGGAGATGAGATATGCAAATGATTAGAATTTCAGCGCAGACGCACATCACGCGCGCCTGTGGCGCCACTTCAAAGCTCTAATTAAGGCTTGGAGATTTCGACGATTTCAAGTTCGGCAATTGTGATTTAATTGTGGTTTATTCAAAAAAAACGATCAATTATAACTTGTCGAAAATAGCGATCATCTTTTGATCAAGTATCCGAGTTCGACAGAGGATGGATAGTGGCCTACCGAGATTGTGGATTATCTTTCAGAGAAATCGGTAGTCGTGTTGGATGAAACCAAACAACTGTAATGCGGATATGTGATCGTTGGATGCAGGAGGGTACGACGGACTGGTGTGTTCGATTGCATCCACCTCAGCGCAGCACTTCACGTGATGACAGGGAAATTGTGCGCATGGCAGTGACGGATCACTCAGTCTCGTCACGAACCATAGCACAGCACATGCAGTCTGTAACGCATCATCCAGTGTCTGCGCGTACCATTCGACGCCGTTTACAGCAGAGTGGTCTGTCCGCAAGACGTCCATTGCTTTGTCTACCCTTGATGCAGAACCACAGACGTCTCCGCCGCCAATGATGCGATGACAGAAGGATGTGGACGGCAGAATGGAATGAAATTGTCTTTACCGACGAGTCACGTTTCTGTCTGCAACACCACGATGGTCGCATTCGAGTCTGGAGACACCGTAAAGAGAGGATGCTGAACAGCTGCGTTATGCACCGCCACACTGGTCCGGCACCGGGTATTATGGCATGGAACGGTATTGGATATCACTCTCGCACACCTGTAGTGCGCATTGCCGGTACTTTAACCCTTTCAACGGCAGTGACGAAATATTACGTCGAGCCCTGACTGTCTCATCCGGGCAGTGACGAAATATTACGTCCGACCTTAGCCGTCTCATTCGGGCAGTGACGTACCCCTGAACAGGCGCAGGTTATTTTTCCAGCACTGCACGGAGTTTTTCCCCCGTTTTCGGAACGATAAAAGGTGCTTGATTTACAACCTCGAATTGTCCGAAATTGGGGAATGAAGACCCCTACATGTACATCTCCGATTCTGACGCATTCACGGGATGGGGGTCTGAATAGAGCGACGTTGGTAAGTTGGAGGGGCGGGGGGGGGAGGGGGTTGCAGATCGACTTTCCCGAAAAGTCAGATGTTCGGTAATTGCATCAGTTTCCAAGAAGGAAGGTCAAGAATGGAGGGTGTGGAATATCTAGCTGGCTGTTGTAAGGCCACAGGAACAGGGCGCTTATGAATTTCCCTAGGATCATAATCTGGGAGATTCGCGAATTTTTATGTTTTTAAACATTAACAAGTTAAAAATTTCAAAGGCAATAATTTAAATTATGATTAAATTATTATTACGATTAATGATAAAGTTTTCATTGCACTATTAGTATTTACATATGATAAATTATATATTAAATACATGAAACCATGATTTTTTTTATCCTATGTCAACAAAACTCTTACTAATCACAGTGATAGATAAAATATGATATTGCAATGATAGAAGTTCCCTCCTACTTTATCTTTTACTTTACAATCTAGATAAAGCCATTATAGCTAATAAAATTACATTTGAATGAAACATAATGTAAAACTATATACATAAGTAATTTTGATTTAAATCAATGATTTTTTTTTAAAAATCAAGTGATTTAAATCCTAATTTAAATCAGGATTTAATTCATGTACTGTATATTTAAATTATGTATATTTAAATTTAATTAATCGTCTTTTAATAATTTTTATAACTAAAATAACGATTTTAATAACTAAAATAATGTCTAAACATATTTTATTTTATTTTATCAATTTGGCTACATTTCAAACTTTTCAATTATTATTTTATTACTTTCCATACAAGTTTGAAAAGTTATTTGATGTTGTACAGTGCTTCATACTGGGAAATGGCTGAATGGTAGGGCTCTGTCTTTCGGTCCCGAATCCTACTTCTGGCATGGATGATTCCCGCCTTTCGTAATCGGCTTTAAAATTAGGTTCCAGTCTATCTAATTAACCCTCGTGTAACAAAACATTGTTTAGTTCTTCATCTCGGTCTTCTAACATCTTGTTTTAATCTGTAAATTAATGGGTTGGAGGGATTGGTGAGAAATTCTTAGGTGTTTCTTTTCTTTTTTTTTAACTCACGTTGAACTACCTACCCAAATTATCAGGTGTAAGGCGTTTAGAGCGTCACATTCGAGGTTATCTCCACAATTTTGATCATCCTCATGAGATAGGAATTTTCTCCTGATTTCGTACCCCTCTCTTGCGTAGCCGACTTCCCAGCGAGAGGATTTTCGGACCCCGTAGCTGTTTCCTTAAAATTTCATTGATTTTTGATAGTGGTCGGAAGCAAATTAATGAAAGCATAATTTTCCAGGTGAACCTTACGGTGCTGGAGTTCGCAGGTTCGAGTCCCTTTTCTATATGAATGTTTGTATTCATCTGTATCGACATTAAGCAGTAAGTCCCGGTCAAATTAGTCTTCGAGTACCAAAAATTGACCTAAGCTCTCTAAACAACCAAATTATCGGAATTTCTTTATTACAGCATTTAACTAGGACATTGATATGACCGATACAATCTTAAAATTGCAGTTAAAAAAAAGATGTATTTTCATAGACACAAAAAGAATATGATTAAAACAAAACTGATTTGTAAAATTGTGTATTATACTATAAACTTGTGTATATACGTATGTGCAATAGCGTCTAAATAGTGCATTCAATTGAACTCAAATCCAATATGTGTGTTGCGAGAAAATACTAAATTTTTAATTCTGATATTTCAAAAAATTTGGTTTTCTGCATGAAAACCATGAAAATTGGCAAGTCATAAGTTAAGCATGAATATTCATTCATCAACAAAATTTTTCGGCTGCAATATAAATATTATAAAAATTAATTTTGGATGTTGTTCCAAAATTGTTATTAATTCGCTATTGCACTGCAAATCAATCAAAAATAAGAAAATGAAAAAGGGTGAGCTGATTGCTTATCAACGGGGGAAAACTTTGATAATGAAGTGGCATGATAAAAGATCTGTCGCCATTTTAAGCACGATCCATTCCACAGAAATGCAAAATATAACAAAACATGGGAAAACTTATAAAAAACCCGTACCAGTTCTGGATTGCAACCATACAATGGGTGGTGTGGACAGAATGGATGGATCTATTTAAAATTATGGCAAAATAAGAAAAACGATAACAGAAAATTATGGGATATAAGAAAAACGATGATAACAGAAAAAATATTATAAAAAAATTGTCAGGCACCTTTTAGATATTTCTGTTTCGAATTCATTCCTTCTTTACAAAACAAAAATGGAGGGAATCTTAATAATCTGAACTTCCGTTTGAAATTAATAGAGAGAATAATGGAAGAAAACATTTCTTCTGAATAAGAAAATATCTCTATCCATTCATGCAAAATTTGTGATGAAGCTTTGTGCCCCGCTTCCTGTTTTGAAAAATACCATACAAAAGAATAGAATGTTTAACATATATTTCTATATTTAAAATAACTATACGTCTTTGTTTACATCACATTTTCACATAATAAGAAATAAGCAATTGTGTATGATATAGCGATCTATTATCGATCTTCTGTTGTAAAAAATTGTAGCACTTGAAAATATGGTATTATGTATTAAGGTTATAACAAGATCATTGCATCTATAATTGTAACATCAGAAAGAACTAACAAATTTTTAGCGATATAATTATTTATTTGTAATATAAAAGAAAATATACTGTCGTGAAAACATATAGAATAAATGAGTCGAAACTAAAAGCAAGGGTGAAACCATGTTGCTGTTGACCCTTGCATGATAAAATAGTTGATTACCAGATTACACGGATTTGAGCCTATTCCCTCAGCCACAAGGATCAACCCCATGCCAGCTGAGAGATTCTGCACCCTTGCCCAATGATCTGGAACTGACGCTAAGAGTTTGAGCCTGTTTCCTTGACGACAACGATCAACCCCATGCCAGCCGTGAGACTCTGCACCCTTGCACAAAGATCAGGAACTGAGTGGTAACTTCCAGACTGTGTTTACTGATATTCTACGTGGACTGCCAATTATGACGCAACGGATTATTATCCTTATACCTGTGAGTGTTAATGAGTCCGAGGACTGAAACTCATGCGTATACATGTGGTGTCATCGATGTCAGCCAAGGTTTGTTTCAGAGTATTTTATATTAATGATAGGGAAGTGTCATTTGGAACTCTAATTTCGGCATTCCTAAAATTTTAAGATTTTGAGAGAAAGATTGAAAACAATTAAAACATTAATTACAAAGTTATGTTGAGAAATTTAATTACTGATGAATTTGAATATGATTGATGATTGGTGATTTTGAATATGATGTGTGTAACTATAAGTAAATGTTACTGGTGATTTTAATTGGTAGTAACAAAGTTATTGTGAGGAATTTAATTACTGACAAAACATTATTATTGAGGTGTATAACTATTAGTAAAAATTATTGATGAATGTAATTGGTAGTAACAAAGTTATGATGAGGAATTTTATTACTGATGGAACTGATTATCAATGATGTGTGTATCTATTAGCAAATATTTATTGTTGAAATTAATTGTGATAATTATTGCGGTTAACATTTGTGAATATCTAGAAAAATTGCATTGAATGATTAACTTGAAAGAAATTTAGAATAAGATTAAATAATTTGAAGAAAGTTTAATGAATTTTGAAGTGTTATTGTATATAAAATATATAGTAGTGTAAATAAACCATATATATTCAAGCATAACCTTTGAGCAGTCATTTTGGTACTGTGTGTCACTTTTTATACTAACCTTGAGATCATGCCAAAAATGGAATATTATGTTATAACCTTAATTCTAAAATTTAATATTATCTAATTTTGGTTTGTTAAAATAATTCTTTTTTCCGAAATTTCATTACATATACGAAACAATAAGTAATTCTGTGTGTGAACTGCAATATTCTTTTATCGTTTTGTGTGAGTGTAATTCGTTTAACAATGAAATATAAAATTCATAGGATAAAACAATGTGATTGTAACATGACACATTTAAATAATTTGTGTATTATTATGTTTTAATTATACAAAATTTACACTTATAACATTTTTTAACCACTTGCAGTGTTTCAGAATGTGTAAATATTTTTACGGCTGTTAAAATGTATCTTCTGTGTAACAAAATGGTAATTATAGAAGTTTAAATTTTTGGTTCCTGAAATCAATGAAGAAATAAAATTTATATGGGAAAACGTGTGAAAAATATTATGCTAGTGAGATGAAATATTTAATGGGATTCTCTAGAATTTTTTATTAACTTAAAACTATAAGAGATGGTTTAAAATCTGAAATATTTAATATTTAATTTATATTTTCGAATGCTTTGTTTTGAAAATATCTGAAGTTTGGAAGAAATTGAATATAATATTTTTGCCAAATTTTCATAGCATTTTAACGTTATCATCAACCGCTACGGAGGAGTGTTTCAGAGGAACGGAAATCTCTTATACACGACCCTCAAAAGCTGTTCCCCCTTTTCCCCTGGTCTAGCCTACGGCTAGAGCGGGTGGAATAAGCCACACACACACACACGTACGGTTTCCTAGAAAAATTCCGCTTTCTTGTTGGGGAACAAATTTGGGGGAGACACTAGCGGGGTGCTAAATTTTATTACTGTAGAGGGTTGCGGTGACAGGCAAAAGATACTTCCGAAAAGGGGGAAAGAAGTATTTTTGCAGTGAAAACAAACTTTTTTCCAGGGAATCGGGCCGCTTGAAGGGTAGAACTGTACAAGTTTCAAAAGCCAGGATATGTGAATTAGAGTTTCGAATTGAGCCGGTGAAAGGGTTAAACAGCCAGCGCTACATCTCCGAGGTGTTCGAGTCAGTTGTCCTTCCTTAACTTCAGGGCTTGCCCACAGCCATATTTCAACAGGATAATGCACAACCACACGTGGCACGCATTGTCCAACGGTTCTTCGTCAATTGCCAGATTGAATTGCTTCCCTGGCCGCCTCGCTCTCCGGATCTTTCGCCGATAGAAAACATATGGTCCATGGTTGCTCTACGATTGACCCAGATTCCATCCCCAGCTGCTACAGCATATCAACTTTGGCAACGTGTGGAAGCTTCTTGGTCTGCTGTACCCCTTATCCAAAGTCTCTTTGAATCAATGCCGAGGCGTGAGGCAGCGGTGATCTCCAACAATGGCGGCTACTCTGGCTACTGATTTTGGCATAAACCACACTTCACAGAAGTCTATAATTTTAATCATTTGATACTTGGTCAACATGTTATCTACAAAATAAATTTTGTTGTGATATCTCTTGTCTTTCTTGGTGTTGCAATTTGGATGGCCAGCAGTGTATATTCTTAAGTAAAGTCATTATGTATGTTTAACCCTAGTACTCGAAACTAACCAGATTTGTTAATGATTATATATATATATATATATATATATATATATATATATATATATATATATATATATATTAATCTCGATCGATCGTTCTCCGAATCATCGTTCTCCCGTATGTGTCGTTTATTTCCACCAATCCCAACTATTGCCTTCTTATGTTCCCGCAACTATCGTTTTCTCGCATTTATTGTTCAATTCAGTCGGTCCTTTGGAAAACGATATATATATATATATATATATATATATATATATATATATATATATATATATATATATATATATATATATATATATATATATATATGATTTTTAGTATGGTATGGATCAGATTTGCTTTATTTATAAGAATCAGAGAATTTTAACTCTGAAATAAATTTCAACAAACACAACATTCATGCGTATGATCAATTGCATTTAATTTTTCGTCGACTGAGACATCTTACATTTTGCTAGGATGCTTTTATGCCTGCCGCACTTACATTTACTCAGCGCCTTCTCTGAATCACGCACACTCTCGGATAGCAACAGAACGGTCTAAGAGATAGGCTTGCGTGCTGGTTAAGGTGTCAGGAGTTGTTTTTCGTGCCGCAAGTCTACGAGGAAGTCGGAAACGGGAAACCTATGAAAAAAGCTATTCCGGCACACTTTTATTCATTGATTCTTCCTTCAAGAATTAATACTTTTTTATGCTCTTTGACATTAACAGACAGGTATTGGTGGTTCTTTTGTATTGAGGTGAGTGAAAGCTTAAATTAACTTCTAAAGTAACTTCATGAATAATAATTAGATCGATTATAAATTCGGGGCTGTGATGTTGAAGGTAGTATTTCCAAAAACTTGTAATTAACTAGAGTATATCCATTTTATTGTTTTTGGCTAACTACAGCTTAACATAAGATGACTCAGGTATTAGAAATGATTAACTCAGAAAAAAATTTAAAAATTAAATTAATATATCAATTTCAATTTTTTTTCTATAGTAAAATTTACTCATCATATTTAATTGTGTGTCCAGTATCATGTGTACTGCAGTTTTGTCGAATTCTTGTCTCAGTATCACAATATGACTACTGCAGGTCTTCATTTAGTTTCCAATGCATAATAAAGGATCAAATTAAATATATTTTTGATTCAACTCTTTTATTTACAGTCTATTTTTCGCTCAACTACAGTGTAACTTTGGGCTTCAAGTATATAACATTATTAATAGACTTTGCCTCTTAGGAAATACATTATTTAGTATTGAATATTATATATATATATATATATATATATATATATATATATATATATATATCCAATCATCGCTATGTTCTTAATGTACATAGCGATGACTGGATTTCGACCGAAAATCTACAATCTTACCCTCTACTGAGTACTCTTTTGTGGCTTCATTGTAAAGTCTATAAAACAGGTTGACTTGTAGGCATCTAACGGCACTTAAAGGTGTAAATGACTTCACAGTCAATTCAATCTGTGATCATTTTTCGCAGAGCTGCACATACATCGAATTGACATGGTAGTGTTCACTTCTCGTGACTTCAAAGTGACGTAGTTTTCTTTTCGAAGATACTATTATGGACCGATTCAAATTTTGGTTATTTTCTTTTTTGCTAAAAATATAACATGTCTGTTACGTCTGATATATACGTAACATATATATGTAAATTAATATGGATCCCAGAGAAATTCATATTTTTTTTCATAATTACATTCAACTGAAAAGAAATACGATTTTGGTTTTTGAAGGTATCGCCATTAGCCTCAGAAAACTTTTTCTGAGTTTATAGGCCTTGTTGTATTAATTGCTTTCGTAATTCGCTGATCGAAAAACGAATGTGAGACTAACAATCGCACAAATTTTAATCTAGTGAATCTCTTGAAAAACATTTAATTATTCAGTCACCTATTCAACTTCTTACAAAAGAAATCAGCACTGTGAGTAAAAAATTAGATGAAAGAGAAAGTAATTTATCTCCCTTCAAAATTACCATAAGAATTTTTTAGACTCCCTAATATGTCGTAAAAAATAGATCGAAAGACGTTGCGTTTCTTAAAAGAATGTAATAAATTACTGTGTGCAGACCCCTAAATTTTTTTGCAAATTTCATTCATGCAATTAAAGAGCTTAAATGAATAATAAAGGTAAAACATACGTTTAAAGTAAATTTACGTATTTCTTTAAGTACTCATTTCGAGTATATATAACATGCTTAATATTGTATACTGCACAATGAATACTCAAAAATGAATTAAATCGCAAATATTGTTTAATTGTAATTGTTTATAATTGAATTGTATCAAAATCTTTATGCATATTAAAATAATAAATTATATTATATCCTTTATACCTTCCATGGATAAATAAATTTAGTATTTTCCTGTTATAAGGTTTAAGTTATCAATTTCTGGAATTATATGTATACTGGTGTCCAAAATTAAGTTTTTAACACCTTTTAGACAATAAATCAAAATAGCTACAAGTAAAATTGATAAAAAATTTACCATATATATTTTTGGAAACGGGTAAAATAATGTCAGTCTCCAGTTTTGATTCAACTTTGTTTAGCGTAAGAATCCTAGGAGAACGTGAAATTGGTCGCTTCAGCATCTGGGATTTTTTGTCTGCAGAGATGGGATTTTTGCATTAAAAGGGGACAGTGGACCTTCAAACCTAACTTTTTTTGCGTTGAATGGATTTGCTTGAAATTTGAACATGTGATTAGTACCATAGATATGTAAAAGTGGTTAAAATTTAAAGATGAAATATAAATAATTTATGAATTGTTAATTATATCAATAATTGGCTGAATTAAAAATGTTTCAGGCGCATTTCTTTTGCATATAATATGGTAATTTTTATTTACAGGATACCTTATAGAACTAACAAGGAAACTCATTGCTTATTTTAGCATTCATGGAAAATATAAAGAGAAAAAAATAATAATAGTGAAAACACCCATTTTATTTCGCATGGAATGTTGAATGCAGCGCCGCTGTGAAGGTGTGGCCAAATCCTAAAAAAAGACAGAATGATCAACGCTCCCCGAGCAAGCGAGACGCAAATGCAATCTCTATCGTTCACCCGACTTAGCGGTGACAATTCAAAATCCTGTGAATAAAGTTTTGTTTAAATCACCATTGACAAATTATAATATTGTACAGTCCACGATAAATAAATAAGATCCACTGAAGGATCACCAGTCACAAGTTGAGTTGGTTCGATATCCACAAGTAGCACTAAGAGTGGTATCCAAGTTATGGCATTAATTCGAAACAATTGGTACCATTATTCGGAGGCCCGGCCAAGTCCGTCCAAGAGAGACGACACCTGCACAGGATCATTCCGTGTCATTAACTGCACGACGGCATTCTCAGATGACGGCTAAAGAAAACTTGAGAGGTTCTCCGAACCTGCTTTGCTGTTCCGTCTAGAACAACAGTTTCCACGTAAACTTAATACAGACACCTACCAGAGAATATGATTTACGCCCAGCGACCAATGGTGTGCCCCCCCCTTCCCTCTGACCATATCGCACAAGATAGCCCGTTGGTCGTGGAACTGAACACAGAACAACGTTGGGGACTTGCTCTTTTCACTGTAAGTCCAGATTCAGTACACAAAGGGTTCCTCAATAAGTTTTTATCCGGAGACAGCCTCGGACTCGCTATCTTACCTACAACATAAGGGAAATCGATTCCTTTGGTGGTAGGGTAATCTTTTTCTGCTAAGGCATCCTATTGTGCTGTCGTACACAGTTGCGTGCGTTCTATGCAGGCAGTGTCACAGTACAGCGCTATAGGGACGGGTCCTTGAAGCCTATGTAAGGTTGTTCCTGGATGCTGTAGGTCCCGACTTCATTTTATGGACGATAATGCGAGGTCGCACAGAGCAAACCTTGTCGACGATTCTGTGGAGGAAGATGATCTTCACCGTATGGAATGACCAGCGATGTTAGGAACCTATGTTTTCACATTGTATGAGCTATCACTATACCAAATTTCATTGCTACAAACCAATTATATCTGTTGGTTTGCAGCAATTGGTTGGTTGAAAAATTCTACTCATCTAGTTTAAAGAAACAGTAAAACTGATGAAATTGTTATCACATGCGCTCAGACTTTTTTTAATTCTGTAATGAATATAGAAAAAATATAATGTAGGTTTCCAACAGTTACTTAGTGACTTTTCTGTACTTTGATCTACACCAAACAATTAATGTAGTTTTATGTAACACATATGATATTGTGTCGCATTGTGAAGCTATTTGTTAATCGATTAATTATGCGAACTATATTAGACCTGCATGCAAATTTGACTACAGGAAATGAGTTTAGCTTTTGTATGAAAAGTCTTTAAAAATATATCATGACATATTAATTCAATTTTATTTGCATTTTATCTACAACAACAATAAAAGCATAAACTTCCTTTCCCTTTAGTACATCCTGAATTTAAAGACAAGTTTATGAAGTCTTTTGTTTGCTTTGTAATTGTGTTTTGGCCGAATTTACAGCTGAGCGGCAATTTGATGCAACTGCAGCGTATTTTATTGTCTAACCATATATGTCCTAATTGATGGAAAAATAGCTATCCGTTTTGTCGTATAGAAATTTTATTCGTTGCGGTCAGAGATATCCCAAAACTATTTCTTGAAATATTTAGCTCTGGAGAATTTCTGTTATTTCTTTTATGCGATTTGTCTGACTCAATTTCATTCAAGTCAAAAATGCACCAAAAATCGATTACCGCAGCTGCAGTTTATTTTCGTGTCACTCACTTACTTGAGCCACATCAGGCCATATTTATGCACTAAAAAATCAAAGAGAAAGCATATGATTTATGTGTAAAATTCATTTAAAAACATTTCATGATTATTTAAAATTCTGTTTGGATTCACGATAAATTACTCTCATACTTGTGATAGAATTTGCGTATGTCTGAAAATTAGATATGTAAATATCACGTTAATCGTGTTATTAAATAAATATACAGTTTTATAATTTAGTGATTGACTCTACTGGCAGAGAAATAGGCTTTGGAATATTGTGAAATGTGCATGACTTTCCCTAAGTATTCATTTTTAAGAAAGTTACTGTAACCTCTTTGGAAAAACTTAAAGGTCAGATGATGGCACTGAACTGCAGCATCCATATTTACTATTTTCAAACATTTATTTTTTTATTGTTATCCGCTGTGTAAATTTTCAAAGAAAACTTTTACGGCTCATCCTTACCTATAAGCACTTTAGCGCAACCTTATTAAGAAGAATGAAACAACAAATCAATTGAGCTAAAATGGTGAATTAAGAGATTTAAAGGTGTATTGTATATTTATTTAAAAACACTTTAATCGTGTTTTTAAATAAATATACTGTTGGATTTTGATTTTCTATTTTTGCGTTTTTTTGTGTAGAAGTTTAAATAGCTCGTTTAATTGTCACTAGATGGCGATTCTGCTGTAGTTTTTGCTATCGCTAATCTTCCTTCCCATTATCTAATCAGTTGCGTGCAGTCTTGTAGGGAAGAGTGTCGTGTTTTTGCTCGCCGTTCTATGGGTTGTAATGATGTACTGCGAGAGCACCTTTCATGCCAATTTCTGTTGGAATACTTCTTCAAGTTTAAGGTTTAGAAATGCCGACATTCTTTCGCGTGAGTATCTAAACATTGCCTTGTACTAGCTGAGTTTCGCCTTTCAATAAGGTCAGTTTTTTCAACATGCTTGTCATCATTAACAAGTTTGAGCATTGTCAAGTTGTCATCATTGAAGGTTTTCAACCAGTTGAACATTGAATTCGTAGTATCCAGAATACAGTCATGTGAAAAACCCAGCGACCTTATGAGCTGTCTTAGAATCTTTTATCCCATAATTGCTGTGTGGTTCAGTTATTTTCTACTAGTAAGAGTTAAGTTCAACGTTAAGTGAACTGAGCCACACATATACAATATTATAATTTAGTGATTGACTCTACTGGCAGAGAAATAGGCTTTGGAATATTGTAAAATGTGCATGACTTGTCCCAAGTACGAATTTTTAAGAAAGTTACTGTAACCTCTTTTGAAAAACGTAAAGGTTAGATGATGGCACTAAACTGCAGCAACCGTATTTACTATTTTCAAAAGTTATTTTTTTATTGTTATCCGCAGTGTAAATTTTCAAAGAAAACTTTTACGGCTCATCATTATCTAGAAGCACTTTAACGCAAGCTTATTAAGAAGAATGAAACAACAAATCAATTGAGCTAAAATGGTGTATGAAGAGGAAGGGAGGAAGTCATCTTCAATACATGGCAGCGGTGAAATTTCTTCAGCAGAAATTGAATTGAGTATACAATAATAACAAGATAAAAAGAACATTTTATGTACCATGTTTTTTAATTTTCTGTCGAATCATATAAAATTGTCGGGAAGTTAGTTAAAAATCGATTGCAAGATTTGTACCGGACAAACACACACACACACACAAACAAACAAACAAGAAAGCGAGTTAATAAAAACATGATAATTACCATGGAATCTATTTTAGTAGTCTCTGTTTAGTTGTTCCAGACTTTAGATGAACAAATGCCATGTGTGGAGAAGTGTCTGTCGAATAGCAGAACATGAGAATTTCATTCTTTAGGTTTGGTTACCATTGGTGGTGTTTTCTCCAGTCAAGAATCTTGATAAGTTTCCGTTTTACTGTACAACAGACATGACCGAACACGACTTGAGTAATGAAAAATATTTTATTGGAATTCCAAAAATATACTCTCAATCATAAAAAAAGAAGTTACGGGTAGTTCTATTAATACAAATTAACAAATTATCCAGGGTTACTGTTCTTCAATAACAGCCATTTACAAAACAAGTTATTTATATAGCTCATTAAATTATGGCCTTTTTATTAGGAGTTTTTCGAAGGGAATACAGTATTTTGAGTGGTTTGAAAGTTAGGAAGGATAATTGGAACATAGCTGTGTATTCATTTTACAAGTACTCTCGTACTAAGAAGAAATTGAGAACACAGTGAAATTTATCATGCATCAAATTATCTATTATGGCCTTAACATTACCTATAGATTAACGAAGTGATGTCATATTTTACTATGAACAACCTTTTACAATTGGATGCCGTATGAAAGTGTAAGTAACATGCATAACTGATAGCATAACTGAAATATTACCTAACAATGGTAGAAAAAGTAAACTCTTTTATTTTTTTTCGCAGTGTATTATTTGTCCCAAAAATATTTGAATATGTTTACTTTTGGGAAAATAACAATATATATACAGGGTGTCCCATAAATACCGCCCAAACTCTGAACAGCCAGATTCCTCGTTAGGAGCACATAAAAAATGCCCAAAGAACTGTACCTGTATTATCCATAGTTTTCTAGAAAAATATGAAAAACAAAGTACGACGTCACATCCGGTGCAAGGAAAAACACTTTATTTGATACATGAACAGCAGTATTTGCAAATATTTATAAAGGCAGATGTAGGATGATGTTGGGTTTTTCCCTATGGGGCCATCTGAAAGAAATGTATCGCGACGTAGTGACTACAAAAACGGACTTAGTTGCTCGTCTGCATGCTGCTTGTACTTCGGTGGACACCGCGTTGCTGCGACGTGTGCAGTCATCAATTCCACGGCGCGCTCAAGCCTGCCTGGATATGCATGGCGGACACTTTGAACATCTGTCTTTATAAATATTTGCAAATACTGCTGTTAATGTGTCAAATAAAGTGTGTTTCCTTGCACCGGGTGTGACGTAATACTTTGTTTTTCGCATTTTCTCGAAAACTATGGCTCATACAGGTACAGTTCTTTGGGCATTTTTTATGTACTCCCAACGAGGAATCTGGCTGTGCAGAGTTTGGGCGGAATTTATGGGACACACTGTGTATATATATATATATATGTGTGTGTGTGTGTGTGTGTAAGTAATAATAAATCCGGAGTAACTCGGGAAAGTTCCGATTTAATCCGTAGTTTTGTAGTCATGTAACCGGGGCACACCAAAGTACAAACCAAATCAATCAAAACCACAGATGAAGAGTTCATCGCAATTCTATTCTTTATTAAAAGGTACTTTCTTGTTGGACAGCTTCCATTAACATCAATTGGGTTTGGACGGACATCGCGGCCAGCTGGGAAGAAATCCTCGGCAGCGCAACGCTGCGGCGATACGGACAGCTAAGACCTTGCATGTTAATGGCTTGGGAGCGAATACACATGTGCGTAGAGAGACGCCGAGGAATGCTGATTCTTGCGAAAATGTGCAAGCGCGCTTAACTTTTAATTGGTTAAAACGTGACACCTGATCTCATCACGCCGCATCAGACGATTTCACGTCATAGCTTCTAGAACAATCTTCTTATATAAGCTTTCTGTCCGCCCGTGTACTTCGGGGAAAATCTAATAGATTAATTTGGTATTTATATCAAATTGAGGGATAATGTTCTGTTGCGGTAAGACAAAGTTAACGAAGGGAAACATTCGAAATTCGTTTCATATATATATATGAAACGATTCTATGAATGGCTAAAACTGACAACCATTTGCCCTTTTTTCTAAGACGCATGTCGTTTCACTTTTTCCGTGGAGTATAATGCTATGATTTCTAGAGATTAATAAAAAAATTCAACTCATTCATTATAAGTGACGCCTGGTAACAGGTAGACATACAGGTAATAGTGAGAAAATTATTTTCACAGAGTTGTGCAAATACTGGACTATTATTTTGACTATTCTTGAGAGTTTAATGACAAACATTACGAAAAAAAATCATTCTGTACTATATACCGCTAACTTTTCCAGATTTATCTTTATACATTGGCCATTCAGATACAAAATCTAGCTTTAAAATATATATCTGGCAAAAAGCCACAATATTTTGAATCCAAATGTTACCAATACTTCAAAAATAATAGAATAGTGTTCATCTTGGTTGTTGAAGCCAATATTTAAGAAGGTGTGGACCTTCATTAGATGTAGTTTCGACTTACGTCAATATTGGTCTCATGAATAAAGCTAATGTATTCAATATTGCATGAATGATGGATATTGAACATTTGTTGTTGTCACAGAGAAAAAAATCTCTTTAATATCTAACCTACTATATTCTGATCCTTTTTTGTGGCCATTTTCTGCTATTTTTTTTCTCGACAAAGATTTTTCTGTTGTAAGAAATATAGGATATACAAATTGGATTCTCACAATTACAAGGTTTTGGAGGCCCTTATTAATCAGATTCTTATCCTAATCTCTAGTTTATTGCATGGAAATTTTTGGAGTGAAATCTCGTCAATGGATAATTCTATACATGAAGTATGGACTTCATAAATGTATGAGATTCATCAGTCAATAAACATTACAGTTTAAATTTTTTGCATTGAAGATTAATTTATATAATCAATTTCATGCGATTTCATGCAATGCTCAATACAATGGGTCAATACAATGCTCATGCAATGCTCATACAATTTGTGGATGATATGAAATGTTTGATTCTTTGTATCACAGAGAAATAGTAGTTACGGCTAGCGTACCCGTTAGCCTTGGAACAACGTTTCGTCCTGCGGCGAATGAAATGGGTCAAAGTGTGGTTACTGCTGCCGCATTTTGTAAAATATATTAAACATGTAAGAAAAAAATCCTATGAAACAAAAATCAAATTTCTTTAAGAACCTTAAAATTTAATTATAAAACATCCAAATAAATAAACAATTGTTCAAAAGATTTCACTATCTTTCAATATTTTTACATGTAACGGTACTGGAATTTGCACATGGAGTAATAATCAGGTATAACATACACGAAAGTATCAATATGATTATGACTTTCTTTGAAAAGTCATAATCATATTGCTATGAGATGTGCATATAGTTATAACTCAGTTGAATATATATATATATATATATATATATATATATATATATATATATATATAATATAATGTATTTATCATTTCCATGCGGGGGGGGGGTTGTCTCTTTAAACATTGTCCTATTATCACCGCGGTTTTGCTGGCCTCTTTATTATGGGGCTACCGCATAGGTGGACCAGCATCTCCCCCTATGAAGGGACCACGTAAACGGAGCTGTCTTTCGTGTCGCGACGCTGGGATTCGATTCGAGGACCCTCAGCACCGAAAACCAGCGCGCTGCATCACAGGGCCGCCACTATTCAATATATATATATATATATATATATATATATATATATATATATATATATATATATATATATATATATATAAACACACACATACATACACTGGTGTCCACAAGGTATGGAAGCAATGTATTATTATTTTTTTCATAAATAACTTTGTTATTTAATAGACATATAGGTTTCTGTATGCTTTTCATGGTCTTATACGAGGAACATAACAGTAAAGAAAGAACACACCATAATTACTGTAAGAAAAAGGTCCTTCCGAAATGAATAAGCACGTGGTTTAAAAGTATTCGCAACCAATGTGGTATAAAACATAAATATTGTTATTCACAAAGTTTAGATGTGGTGCTAGAACCGACGATTTTCTTTTTTGTAATGTTTTAGAACTAAATGCGTGTCAAAGAAAATAATTTTATTTATACTTTGAGCTGTTTTACTTCTGTTTTCATCATATTAGTTGTGTCATTTTTCGTGACATTTAATGTTAATTCTTGCTCTCTTAAACGCAGAAAAGGCTCTATTTTTGTATAATACGATATGTGCATGCATTAATGTTTTACACACGATTTGAATAATTTTTTTTGCGTGCAATTCTGATTCTGGTATGCTGATATGGAATTTTGTGAAAATTTTAAATCAAGATATAACAATAAAAATGTTTGAATTTATATAAACTGAGTTGAATTCTAAACATTTATTGTTTCTCGAAAATATTTACATATTCCCCCCAGTTTCCAATATTGGATCATAATTTACGTTGCATCTAAAGCTGGTTATTTTGAATAAGCCATTATTGCAGTGAAAAAAAATTAAAGGAAATTGTATCGGCTTGTATATTTACCGAAACCGAGTTGAAATTTTACATTCTTGTCTCGATTATCTATTCAAGGCTCACTGTGGAAAATATTGCAGTTCTGTTCGTGGTTCTATTAAGCTTTGAAGTTTTCCGTTTCTATTTTGTATAAAGTGCCTAAATCCATTTCGCCCACATCGCAGTTATACCAAAAAATCGATTACTGGAACTATAGATTGTTTGCGTGTCACTTGAGGCGTTATATAGGCTGTTGTTATTCTCGCAATTCAAACGCGAAATATTATTTGCAGTGTGTATATGGCAGTGCAATCTATTGTGTTAATCTTTTGAAAATGTTTCCGTGATTTATTTAAATATCTAAAGTATTGAGATTCAATAATTCCTCAGTCTCAATCTAAGAACTTGAATATGGCTAAGAATAAATATTCCTGAAAAATATAGACTTTGAAATTTAAAATAATACGTTTCTTCTAGGCAGTGTAAACGTTCTCAGCAGCATACGGGTGCTGAAAATTATAGCTGCTTTCTTCACCAAAACCCATTATGAATAGAATGTCTTTCCATAATGATGTGGTAGAGGTTTTTTAGTAAACTAAAAAAGTTGTCCTAAAATCTTACAAAGTTTCTTGTAAACAAAGGAAAAAAACAAATATTTTCAGAAAACTGAAAATATATGCTATATTATTGTTATTGATTAAATTTATTTTTCAATCATCCTATTAAAGATTTATGCAAAATTTCAATCGTTAAATTTACGGTACGAAACTATACTTAAATTATTCATGCAGAACCCTCCATTAAGTAGCACGGATAATATTAATTTTATGTATGGTCAAAAATCCTTAAAAAAAAAGTTCATTCAGTAAAAATGTAACACTTTCCTTGCAGACTCTTACTGATATATAATGTGTGTTATGTATTTTTAAAGTTACAATATTTTAAAAATATAACTTTGTGATATATTTTCAAATATATTCGTACATCTGTGTGTGTGTGTATATATATATATATATATATATATATATATATAATGGAAAAGACTGTATGTTTGTAAAAAAAATTTCTTGGCAATGATACCTTCTGACGATGATAGTTTACCTTGAGTACTGTTTTATGACTAGCTGTTTCACAAGAGAAACAAGAAGTGGTCTTTTATCCTAATTTTTATTTTCTATATTAATATTGTTTTAGGGTTTAATTGCATAGTTTTCAATTTTGAGACGGTAGTTTTCAGATAGATTCCACAGTTTTAAAAGGCAAAACCACAGGAAATATTTGTTCACAGGATTCACTTGCCCAAATGGGGAACCCATATTTCACTTGGTTTCGTTATGTTAGTTATCTTAGGGGACGCCATTTTCCCTCTTTTTATCTGTAGTTTGCAACAATGATATTCTGGAAGAAGTTAAAAATGACCTTAGATACCACTATGAGTCAAAAGAAGCATTTTCCCTTTTTTTATACAGCACAGAAAGGTAAATTGCCAGAGAAACTTTACATGTGTATAAGGAATAGAGTTTCAGAGCTATATGACGATGGCAAACAACCACACACACTTAACAGGTTCATTATAAATAGCTGTTGAGAGCCTAACTTCCATATGCACATAAACAGGTGTGTGAGAAATAGCGATTCGGAGGTATATAGCGATGACAAACTTACTATATTACGTCTGCGGTGACTGATACTTTAATGCACTTACATTTTTGTTCGTGCTACCATTTATTAAAAAAATTAAGTTAAATGTGGTTTTGGTGAAAAGTTAAGAGATGTAAATGGATTTTGTGTTTAGTCATCAGTCCCATCATGAATATACATATATTAGAAATTCCAAAGATTCTAAAATCTGGAAAATTTCGAAATTCGAATACTCAACCTGTATTCAAAAATAAATGTATGCCAGAAAAATATTTTCCATTTGGGTACCATATATTGAGTGACTGGTCCATCTGAACGAAAAGAAATTAACACGACAGAATACATAGACATCAAACACATGACAAAGTAATAGGTGGTTTGCCTTAAAAGCAGATATTTCAAGAAGCTTTGTATTAGAAGTGGAAAATAAGTTTACGATCGATATCATTTTCCCCTGTAAGGTTCTAAGAAAAATATTTACGTTAGTAAACGCTTAACGACCAACTTCCTCACGTAGCACTGATTTTTATTTTTCCTGTGTACAACGAAGTGTAGCCGAAGCTGAAATCATAAATCCCCATCTTTGGCATGACGTGTTCATATTCTCAACTCTAAACTGCGTATCATATTAAATGCCATCGAGCCCCCCCCCAAAAAAAAAAAATAATAATAATAATAATAAAAATACACATACATTTATGTGTGAAATTATTTTTTATTTTTTCCAAAATGCAAGAGATTATAATGATACGTAAAATATCTTTCAAACACATAACGAGATTTTTTTCTCAAGAAATTGATATGTACAGGGTTGGACTTTTATTTGGATTACACATTTTCCAAATGGCTGCCATCACAGGCCGGTCATAAAAAAACTTTGACGATATATTATGGACCTCTAGAGGTTGTTCCTTTCAACCGATCGAGATGAGATTTCTGATATAGTTATTCAGAGGTATAAGCTCGGGATTCTGGTTACGGCAACAAAGTGGCACTCCCGATCACGGCTATAGGTATTGAAATTCGAAATTTTCAAATAGCAACGTCCAAATTTTCCCGTCTCAAAATGCTCAGCGCATGCGAAAACACTAAATAGCGTTGGAACGGTACGCGTATCACAAAAAACGGACGCGTTATGCACGCACAAAAAACAGCTTTGTGAACGGCCAACAAAAACACGAACGGGACGCACGGAAGAAATTTGCATATGACGGAGGCAAGACACCAATCAATGATGACAACACAGATCGGACAAAAGGAAACTTTTATTTGGATTACACATTTTCCAAATGGGTGCCATCACAGGCCGTTCGCAGAGTTGTTTAATTTTACGTGCATAACGCGTCCGTTTTTTGTTATACAAGTACCGTTCCAACTGTATGTAGGGTTTTCGCAAGCGCTGAGCATTTTCCTACGAGAAAAAATAGGCGTTTCTATTCGAAAATTTCGAGTTTCTGTACCTATAACCGTAATCGTAAGTGCCACTTTCTTGCCGTTCACAAAATCACGAGCTCATACCTCTGAATAACTAACTATATCTGAAATCTCATCTCGATCGGTTAAACGGAACGGCCGGTAGAGGTCCATATATTAGGTGAGTTTTTTGTTTTTTTTTATGATCACCCTGTATTTGCTGTAAAAACGGATTTATACAGTAATCTCACTAGTAGAAACATTTTCAGTAAAAAGTAGCGAGAAAAAAATTTCCAGCCC